>JAHKKF010516425.1:14815-28414 GCA_019740295.1 Labeo calbasu | reverse complement strand
TCTGTCTGTCTGTCTGTCTGTCTGTCTGTCTGTCTGTGCTTATATCTATCCAAGTGCCTGTATACAGTAGTCAACATTTGAAGTGGATCAGAAAAGTTCATCAAAGTTTTCCTAAGACAAGAACAGGTATTGTTTTGGTTTTAGGACAACTTTGAGGTTCTGATCCACATTTTCATATTTAGTTAAATTGAAAAGGTTTTAATTCAGGCTATCTTTTAAACCCCATTTTAACATGGATTTCTGTAGAGACCAGAACACAAAAGTACCCAAATGGAAGTTAGAATCCATCATGGCGCCGCTCATCGGTTACTCAGGAAAAAGGTGGATATCTATCTATCTATCTATCTATCTATCTATCTATCTATCTATCTGTCTATCTGTCTATCTGTCTGTCAATCAAATCTCATTGCGTTCTGTTAAAGTCAAAATCCAGTAGATTCAGTGTACACGTTTCTAAGCTTTTCTCATTCAGAAGGCCGGCTGTGCAAACCAGCATTAGTTTGGAATAGAAAGCTCTCTGACAGAGTGTAAAGAAGCAATGATTAAACACAAACCCAGTCGGAGGAGAGACTTTTGCGGGCTGCGAGTCTCCAGCGGCTGTCTGATCCTGCGCCTCGCTTGGGGAAAAAGCAGATTTAATTAAAGCAGAATTAAAGAGCATTGTTATTTTGATTGAAGACACCCGGCTTCTTTCCCTCCACTCTCTCTCACCCGGCTGTCCTGGATTCAAGCTGACGGGCTCCATCGCCGAAGGTTTACTTGAGTACATAGCGTGCATCTGGTGAGCTCTTCTTTTGAGCACACACGCAAACACATGCAGGTCTTACTGCATGCTTGAGGAATACAAACGCCGTCTTCTCTGCTGTAGATTGAGTCTAATTCTGTATTATTGGATAATGAGAAAAGCCTGTACGACACACAGACTGGCACAATATTAGAAGTTAATTAAATTTCGGTAGAGTGGCAGAAAAGAACCCGACAGAACCTGAAGGCAGCAAAAGCAACGCTGGTCAGGCAGAAACGACGACACGTCAATTTCTTCCAGGCTCTGTCTACATGGGGTGAGAGGGGACCAGACACAGACAGACGGAGAGAGAAAAAAAGAGATGGAAAGACAGTAATGAATAGTATGTGCCCTGATAATTGCATTAATGATTATTAGGCAGAGCTCAGGGGAAGGTGATGAAAGGGAGAGTTTCTGTCAGCTAGCTTTGACAAATGGTCTGTGCAATCAAGGCCACTGCTTGGAATATTCATTTACAAAATAAACTTTAAGAAAGGAGAGAAGTAGGAAAAAAGTACTGCCAGCGAAGAAGAAGAATTTGCTAAACTCCCTGGAACAGGGCCTCGTCCACTTCACAGATGTATTTTTTTATGTTTTACATATTTTAATTGTTTATCTGATTGAAACAACAGCTTTCAAGCTACAAGCATATTATGATTTAATGGTGAGTTTTTATTAATGTGTTCAATTTTTAGCACCTCCAACATCAACAAATGAAACTGTCCAAATAATTAGGCCTACTTTCAAACAAGGACGTCTAATTTGGAGAAAGCTAGCTGTTAGCATTCCCCAATGGCAGTTGCGCATCTAGCAAAGTAAGTATGTGTTTTGAAATCTGCCATTTTTGTTAATGGATGTTCGATTTGGACAGTTTTCTTTCCAATCACCTGATTAGCAAGCCATTTTACTAAGTGCTAATGGCTAATGGCACCAAAAGAATGCATACAGCTATGCTCTTAAAAGCAACTATTGTCAGCTTTGACATGAAAATGTGCCTTAATCAGAATATATGGCCATCTTAGTAAAAATTATGCTTTTTTGCCCATAGAATGTGCTAGCAGGGGGCTAACTAGTAGTAGTGGGAAGTTCGGATCATTTTACCGACTCGGACTTTTGAGTCTCTTTCAGCAAAATGTTTCGAGTCATTTCGTTCATTTTAGCAAAATATAATACAGATGTTACGTGTTACTTCCCTAACACATCTGCTTACACAAACGTTGATCACACTACAAACAAGACAAAACTATAATGCTATAAGAAACAGAAAAGATGAATTAATTACCTGGGTCTTTAGTCTATGATTAGCGCACCTCACCTCTTATCTGACCAAGTTTTCGGGTTTGAGTCGTTCGTTCATCACGTGACAGCCCTATAAGCTTATGTAAGCCGGAAAAATAATGGATTAGTTCATCTCTCGAATCTTTGGGTTCGAATCGTTCGTTCATCTATGCAGTCTGAGCCGCTAAGAGAACTGATTAGTTCATCTCTCGAGTCTTCGGGTTCGAGTAGTTCGTTCATCACGTGACAGCCCCATAAGATGAACGAACGACTCCAAAAACCCGAAGATTTGAAACAGGTAAACTAATTCAAGCACAGAACCTAATAGGATGTTGCGCCTGCGAGACTGAACGAATCACTCCCCGAGATGACTCGTTCGTCCCGAGTCACATTAAAGATTCATTCAAAATGAACGAATCGTTCCAGAATGACCCATCACTACTAACTAGCTAAATTCGCTATCATTTCCTTGTCAAAAAAAAAAAATAGCTTGTTACTACAAAAGCTATGGTGTTTTATGCTTTCCTTTACTACAAATAAAACCATGGTACTATAGTTAAACCATGGTTTTGCTTTACTGACTGTAGTTTAACCATGGTGTTTGTAGTAAAACTGTGGTTAAATGTCAATCAATATGCCACAAAAACATGGTTACTACACTTTTACTATAATAAAACCATGGTTACTTTTCGAAAGGGTTGTTAGCAGTGGTTCTTCATACTTTCTAGCACTGCAGTGCATTATGGGATTCATACAGTGAGTTGTCCGATCAAAACAGAATTGACCGTTTTGACGTCATAAAAACGTCACGTAAATGTCAGAGGATGAAAAGCTCTTTAAACACGTATGAGTGACCTTTAAAATACTATGCGTGTCAATGATTTACCTCCTCGCTCAAATAGTGTGCTTTGGTTGGTGTGCGGTTCGATTTTGCCCTCTGCGTTGACACCAATATCTTTGACCCCACATACCAGGTGTCCCCTCAGCTGGTGATAACAGCACCTCAACAACTATTCCCCCGAAAACTCACACACACGGTGGAGAATAACACTCAGCTTAATGCCAGGTGGCTGTCGACTGAAGACATTTTTCACATAAATCAAACTGCCATCGGGCTTATCAATAACAAGTCAATTAGCAAGCAGAGAGAGGCGCAGATCTCTAGGGGTCACCGCTTGTTTGTTAGATGGACATCTGCAGCTCTGTTTGCTTCTCCATGGCAACAGACCTATGATTTCACTCTGTTTTTCTCATGTTTTTAGGTTTGTGATGGCTCTGGGAGGCTTAACTACAGCTTCAAAGTATTAATTTCACCCAGAAATGACAATTCTGTAACCATTTATTCACTCTCATGTTGTTCCAACACCATTTGACTTTCAAACACAAAAGACTGGATGTATTTTTTTTTCTCCATTTTGAAGTTTATTGTACTGTAAAAGAGCAACTTGGACATATAGCAAAATACCTCCTTTTGTATTCTATGGATGTCATACAGGTTTATATGAAAGTCCATTTCCAACACGTAAGAAAAAAAATTATGCCAAAAATGTAAAATTATGACATGCTTAAATCAAAATTATGAAATAAAAAGTCAAAATTACGACTTTAAAAGTCGTAATTAGGAGAAAAAAGTCTAAATTATGACTTTAAAAGTCTATATTCTGACGTATTTAAGCCATAATTACGAGATTAAAAATCTAAATTATGACTTAAAAAGTCAATATTATGACGTATAAAGTCATGACTTACTTCAAAATGGACTTAATGACTTTATAAACACATTGGTCACGGGATAGTGGTCTAATGATAAACGGAACATTCTAAAACTAATTAAAACAGTTCAGTACACAACCTTATCAATAAATTATGTACCATTTGCAGACAAGTAGAATATACCATGTTTGACTTTATATCATAATTTAGATATTTCATCTTGTAATTTTGACTTTTAAAGTAATAATTTTGACTTTTTAACTTGTAATTATGAGTCATAATTTAAACTTTTAAAGTCATAATTTCAATTTTGTAAGCTGTAATTTAG
Source organism: Labeo calbasu (assembly GCA_019740295.1). Lineage (NCBI taxonomy): Eukaryota > Metazoa > Chordata > Actinopteri > Cypriniformes > Cyprinidae > Labeo > Labeo calbasu. Next base: position 24,311 of record JAHKKF010516425.1, on the reverse strand, counting down.
GTTTTTTTTTTTTACTTTTTATCTCATAATTTTGAATTTCTATCTTGTAATTATGACTTAAGTCATAATTTTTGCTTTTAAAGTCATCATTTTAACTTTATGTCATTATTTTGACTTTTTAAGTCATAATTTGGATTTTTTTATCTCACAATTATGACTTAAGTCACTTAGCAAGTCATAATTTCGACTTTTTATCTTGTAATTATGACCAAGTCATTTCGACTTTGCAAGTCATAATTTCAACTTTTTATGTCATAATTATGAATAAAATCATAGTTTCAACTTTAAGTCACAATTTCGACTTTCTATCTCGTAATTATGACTTAAGTCATAATTTCAGCTTTTAAAGTCATTATTTCGACTTTTTCCTAAGTCATCATTTGGATTTTTTATCTCATAATTATAACTTAAGTCACTTTGCAAGTCATAATTTTGACTTTTTATCTCATAATTATGACTTAAGTCAACATTTTGATTAATTTTTGACATTATAAATCACTATTTCGACTTTTTATCTCAAAAATTTTGCTTTAATCATAATTTTGACTTTTTATCTCATAATTTTGACTTAAGTCATAATTTTGACTTTTAATTTTTGACATTATGAATCATTATTTCAACTTTTATCTCAAAAAATTGATTTTTTAAGTCATAATTTAGACTTTTTATCTCGTAATTATGACTTAAGCCATAATTTCGGGTTTTAGTCATAATTGCGACTTTGTAAGTCGTAATTTCGACTTCTCTCATAGTTTCAACCTTTTGTCATGTAAATATTTCTTAATTCATTATTTCGATAATTATCTCATAATTATGACTTAAGTCATAGTTTTGACTTTTAAAGTCATAATTTCAACTTAGTCATAATTTCACCCTTTTATCTCGTAATAATGACCTAAATATGTCATAATTTCAACTTTTTAAGTCATAATTTTTTAAAATCTCATAATTATGACTTATGTCATAATTTCAACTTTTTATCTCATAATTTCGACTTTCTATCTTGTAATTATGACTTACGTCATAATTTCAGCTTTTAAAGTCATTATTTCGACTTTTTCCTAAGTCATCATTTGGATTTTTTATCTCATAATTATGACTTAAGTCACTTTGCAAGTCATAATTTTGACTTTATCTTCTAGTTTCATCTTCTTCATCTAATAGTTTCAACTTTTTATCTTGTAATTTTGACTTCTCATAATTTTGACTTTTTATCTCATAATTATGACTTAAGTCATAGTTTTGACTTTTAAAGTCATAATTTCGACTTAGTAAATCATAATTTCACCTTTGTATCTCATAATAATGACCTAAATATGTCATAATTTTGACTTTTTAAGGAATAAATGTTTTTTCTTATGTGGTGGAAATGGGCTTCCATTGGTTTTTAACGACAAGAGTGTGAGTAAATGACAACAGATTTGTCATTTTTGTGCAGTTTGCTCCTTTAAATAATGCAGTACAAAACATTAATGAGTCAATAAACATGCACACATGTAACCTCTATCACAATCAATCAACTGCTATATGTCGGCTTTGTTTTGAGGCCCTCAAGGAATCTCTGTGAAGGATGAAGGAGCACTTGTAAAAACTGGTATTTTCAATGACCTTTCTAATTTTGCCCAGTTTATAGATTTGGCTATTATAATTTGGCCGAAAGCAAACTGTCTTTTGCATAAAAATCACTCTCCATCCCTTTATTACTCACAATAATGAGGCTTTATTTAATTTGTCTGTCTCTTTCTCTCTATGTCCATTTAAATAAATTGAATTCAAATCATTAATTTTCATATTCATGCGTGGGTCACTCTATAACACGATTGTTGTCATCAGCTCTTTATTGTCAAAGTCATTTTTTATACGTATGTATACATATGAGGCACAAATGGTGGCTATGTAAAATGACCTACAATGTACATTATTTATGATGTTTACTATTTATTTGGTCTGCAGAAGTTGCGGCTCTCAGATGAGACAGGCCACACAACGCTTGTGGGCACTTGGTGACTGTTTAATGACTAGTCTGTCAGATCCCGCACCAAGAAGTCCAGACAGAATAGTGCCAATTACGGCACAATAGCTTATCTGCAAAACACCCTTGATTTATTTATCAACATATAAATCCCTCCAATTCATATTTGCTGATGACACCAACACAGTTCATAGTGAGACTGCAACAGAGCCCACTTGTAGAGATAATGCTCATTATACTGACATCCTAGTTAGGTAATTTGTCCAAAAAGTCCACGAAAAATAAACTCGTCTCAGCAGGAATCTAAAAATGTGATATGCAGTTGGACTATACCCTATATTTGCTATGCTTCTCCAACTTGTGAATACACTGCAAAGGACATTTTCGGCATGCAGCCTTGAGTAGATGGTTGTCAGCTCTCTTTTAATGGATTCCTCTGATCTGATGCGTTTTAACGGCGTCTGTTTTTCTATATAGAGAGGGATCAAATAGCAGAGCTGCAGCATGTTGGCTTGGACCACCTGCTGGAGATGAGTTTCAGAGAGCGCCGGGGGAAAACAGCGGGGGGATGCGTTAGTTTGTATCCATGTGGCTTGTGCTGACACATGTTTGTGAGGCAGAAGGTGCATGTGTCTTTGTGTATCTTAAAAATATATGGTTTGTGTTGAGTATCTGCGTGCAGATGTTAGGTCTATGATGTCTTGTATTGGTGTATATATGTGTGTAAGAGTTTATACTTTGAAATAGTCAGCTAAATATGACAAAATATCTATTAAAGCATGTCTTGATTTGAAAAAAATAATGTGTTTTACACATTTTGACAGTCCCTTCACTACAAAAAATGCTTTCCTTACTTACATTTTTTGTCTTGTTTCCAGCCAAAATATCTAAAAATTCTTCAATCAAGAAGGATTTTCTAGACAAGCAAAAATTATTGTCTTGTTTTCAGAAAAAATACATCAAATTTAAGTGAGTTTTTGCTTAGAACAAGCAAAACAATCTGCCAGTGGGGTAATAATTTTTGCTTATCTAGAAAATCCTTCTTGATTTTAGAATTTTTAGATATTTTGGCTGGAAACAAGACAAAAAATCTAAGTAAGAAAAGCATTTTTTGCAGTGCTTTAGAAATTCTGTTGACTGTTAAGTAACTAACCCTCATTAGAGTATTAGTAGAGTACTGTATGTTCAGTCAGCGTTAGTCGACATGTACTTGCAAAATTACTTATAGTCAGTAGAATGTCTGTTTGGGGGTCTATCAAGTGCTTTGCGAAAGTATTCATACCCCTTCATTTTTTCACGTTTTATGTTGCTGCCTTATATTAAACTGCTTCAAATTACTTTTTTCCCCACAACAATCTACACTCCACACACCATAAAGACAAAGCAAAAACAGAATTGTCAGAATTTCATAATTTTTTTTTTTTTTTTTTTTTTAAATACATTGCATAAGTATTCAACTCAGTACTTAGCTGAAGCACCTTTACAGCCTCAAGAATTTTTGGTTATGATGCGACAAGTTTATTATCTGCCATTCTCCACCTCACCTCTTCACCTCTCAAGCTCTGTCAGCTTGGATAGGGGGATATGCACATTTTCAGATTTCTCCAGAAATGTTTGATTGGGTTTAAGTCCAGGCTGTGGCTGGGCCATTCAAGGACATACACAGTGTTGTCCATAAGCCACTTTTGCTGTATGCTTAGGGTGATTGTTCTGTTGGAATGTGAACCTTCTGCCCAGTCTGAGGTTCTGACTGCTCTGAATGATCTCAGTTACCATCAATTGCTCAGTTTGGCCAGGAGGCCAGCTCTAAGAAGACTCCTGTTTGCTTCAAACTTCTTCCATTAAGGGTAACAGAGACTACATGCTTCTGTGAACCTTCAATGCAGCAGAATTTTTTCTGAACTCTTCCCCAGATGTGTGCTGAATGCAATCTTGTTTCTGAACTCTACAGGCAGTATTTTTAACCTTAGGGCCTGTTAGACTTTTTAAGATGTATGTGACTTTTCAAATCATACCTATTCAATTGAATTTGCCACAGGTTAACTTCACTCGAAATGTAGTAACATCTACAACCAATATGAATGCTCCTGAACTAAATTTCAACTGTTCCAGATCAGGGTATGAAAACTTATGCAATGGGATCATTCAAGTTTTTTATTTTTAATAAATTTGCCAAGATGTTAAAAACCTGTTTTTGCTTTGCCATTATGCTGTATGGAGTGAAGATTGGTAAGGCAGCAACATAACAAAACGTGAAAAAATGAAGGGGTATGAATACTTTCGCAAGGCACTGTAGCAGATATTAAGATATTAAGCAGACAGTCTACTAATACTTCAATGACTGGCAGTTGACATGTAGTATAGTCAGCAGAATGTCTAAAGGGAACCATCAAAATAAAGTGCTATCAACAATAGAAGTCTATGTCCTCATTAGGTAGCTTAGTAAATGTGTGTTTGTGCATGTATGTGGTTAGCATCACCCCCCACCCCCTTCCCGAGACCTCCCATGTTTCTCAGGTGCTAAAATGTGGCGGTTAAGGACCCCACAGAGAGGTATAAATAGGACTCTCTTCCTATGGAGAGACACAGTCTTTTATTGGAGCACCAAGCGACTGAGATACAGCCAGGCACTCTTAGATAGAGAGGCTGGAAGACATCCGCACTCAAAACCGCACTAGGCCTCCCCTGTGCCCCCATGCGGAAAGGCCCCAGGGGAGAATTCGCCAGCTGAGCCTCAAAAACAAGGTAGGACAACCCAGCTGACTGACAGACTGAATGCTCTCAGCTGTTTGTGTGTATGCGTGTCTCAATAGTTCACTTCAGAGCTGATAGCTGGAGAGACCCAGAGTGCAAACACAAGCTGAGAGGGAGAAAAAGAGACAGGGAGAGAGAAAGAGAGAAAATGCCAGCATGTACTCGCCATGGGAGTGTTATGGTAAGCATTTGTTGATTTATTGATCAGGAAAGAGGAGCGTTTTACGTTCACGCGAACGGGATGAGAGCGGAGCGTCACATCGTGACACAGTTGTTTTGAGAATCTGCAAGGGCTTGACAGCTACTACTAGTCCGAGTGATGTGACTTCTGAGGTAGTCCTTGTTTTTATTTGTGTGTTTATGCAGATCACCGCACTCTGGGAGTGATATGGTTGAAACTCTGATTCACAGGGAATGGCTGGCATTACAATTTCCCTTCATCCGACTTCAGTCAGTGGCTGTGCATCATAAGACTTGCCTCTCTCTCTTTCTCTCGAGTAATCCATTAAATGCCAGCATGCTCCTCCATGGACTTAAACTCCGGGTTCAGCACAGTAAATGACTATTATAACTGATTGACAGCCCTAGAGGTGTCCATTTAGCAAACTCTCGGTACCTGAGAAAGATGAGGGGCCAAAAATTAAACGAAAGATGAGGGATAGAAAAAGGACATGGTGAGTCCCAGAGCATGAGTGTTAGGGAGGAGAGAAATGAAGTTTTCAGCAGCAGATCGATTTCTGAATGCTTGTCTCATGCATTTTACAGAGGTGCTAAATGCCACTTATGGTATAATGCTGTACTCTGGGTCAGAGCAAAGCTCTCCCATTTGGGCTCGGATTTCAAGGCCGCTTTTAACAAGCTAAGCTTGTAGACCTAAGTAAATCTATCTGATTGTGTCACAGCCTTGAAAATAATGTTGTTTTGCTCTTCTTTTGTGCATTTGTAAGCCTGAAACATCCCCGCTCACCCTTTTCTATTACACCCAAGAATATTCCGTGGCAGCCGAACTAATCTCATAGTCTCATAAACTCTTGATTCATAAAGAATTAATCTTATTCCTTCTCACTTTCTTTTCTCGTTCTTAAAAAGCAGCTGAGACTAAGCTGACGCTATGGAGAAAGGGAGGTGGAGTTCTGAAGAGGCTCCCAGAGCCTCCATGCCTGACGAACTGTCTCATCCTAAGTTTTCCGAATGGAAGTTTAAGCTCTTTCGGGTCAGGTCCATGGAGAAGGCCCCCCTGCCTAACGAAACACCGGTGGAGAAGGAAAACCACCAGCCTGAGGTAGCAAGGGAAGTGGCAGGCTCTTCAGGCAGTGTTATGAAGCTCTGTTTTGGAGGGAAGAGTAAGGAAAACATGGAGAGTGCTCGAGGGAGAGTGGACCTTAAGCTGCAAGAGATTGACACGCATATGAATCTTCTCAAGTGAGTCTACTAATAATAATGAGTCAAATGTGTAAATTCTGAATGTTGATTTAATTTCGGAATGTTGTCCTTTGCAGATCCCTATGTCGCCTTTGTGGCCTTTCGATACGGAAGGCGAAAGGTCCGTCGCATCAAGTCCAAGGAGACTTGGAAGAGTCTAGCCGGTGTGCCTTGCGTAGGATGGGCTGCAAGTTTCTGACCTGGCCGGAGGTGATCTTTAAGGTCTTTAAAGTGGACGTGACAACCGACATGGAGACGGTGCATCCGTCTTTGTTTTGTCACAGATGCTGGACCGCTGCCATGAGGGGAGGAGGCTTCTGTTCTTTCACCAGGACCCAGATCCCGGACTGGAAGCCCCACTCCTCCAACTGCAACCTCTGCTTCCCGAAGAAGAGCTCGTTTCAGAGAATAGGAAGGAAGCGGGCCAAACCATTTAAAAGTGCACACGGCCTTCCAAAGAGAATCAAAAGGGACTCCTCTGAGTCCTCAGGGGGCAACAAAGTTCGGAGACAGACCACAGAGAATACTGCAGGATCAGGTGGGAAAGAATGGCTAAAGCTATCAGTTCAGAGAGGACAGTGGGTAAAGAATATCACACAGTGCCAGAGGGACCATCTGAGCACTAAGCTCATCCCTCCTGAAGTCCCAGCAGACTTCCTACATGCCGTTACTTGCCAAGTGTGTGATCACCTGCTTTCCGACCCTGTCCAGTCACCGTGTAGACACTTGTTCTGCCGGGTCTGCATCCTGAGGTACAGTCGTGCTTTGGGCCCAAACTGTCCCACCTGTAACCAACATCTAAATCCATCCCACCTGACCAGGCCAGCCAAATTCTTCCTCGCCACCCTCAACTCTCTCCCCCTGCTTTGTCCCAGAGAAGAATGCAGCGACTGGGTCCGATTTGACTCGTTTAGAGAACACTGCCTCAACCACTACCTTGAAAAAGAGTCCCAGGAAGAACAAACACCTTCAGAGCAGAATATCGATGGTTATTTGCCGGTCAACAAAGGTGGGCGTCCTCGACAGCACCTGTTGTCGCTGACCCGTCGGGCTCAAAAGCACCGGCTGAGAGACTTGAAGAACCAGGTGAAGGCGTTTGCTGAAAAGGAAGAAGGAGGGGATGTGAAGTCTGTCTGTTTGACGCTCTTCCTTCTGGCGTTGAGAGCTGGGAATGAACACAAACAAGCAGATGAACTGGAAGCTATGATGCAAGGTACTGCCAAGAAACATATCACCCACAATATGTGACTGTCAAAGCAGTCGTTGTCAGACAAATACAACTAGAATGAACAGATAATGCATTATTGACTTACTTGCGTAAGCTTGGGAGCCACCAAGAATAAGAATATATACGATTTTTACAATCTAATACAGGCATCATTATTTGTTTTCTACAATGAACTAGTCTAATTTTCAATGCCTGGCTGCAGATAATTGTACTCATTTTTCATAGAACAACAGGTTTAACATGTAATTTTACACAATTATGTTCACATTTGCTATCTGCAAATTGACGCACGAAATGAATTGAACTTGTCCACAAGGTTATCTACACAACAAAAATTAATGAATTCTTTTCTTACGTGGCTCACTGTCAATTTAAATAGAATAATCACCACTTTACTGAATTTGCGTGTGTGTGTACGTGCACATGTGAGACTCAATACACAATAACAATTCTTGTAAAGAGCCTGTTAGGATGAAAACAACATCAGTAGCTCTTGTATCTGCAAATGACATAGATACTGTCTTCGGCCCCCAGGGGAACAGGGCCCAGCTGGTGCCTGTTTTCATCAGCAGCCAATAGATCAGTATTTTCAGCCCAGCTGAGTCACCTCTATTCTAACTTAAGCATTAATAATCTCGCTAATCTAGAACAATTCAGACATATTACATGCTGCAATTACAATCAGAATTCTTGATATGCTAGCGCTCTAAAATCAGTCCACAAACACAGTGTTAATTCTGTCAGCCAATTTTTAATTTAGTCTCAGTCTTAGTTTTTTTTTTTAATTAGTCTTGGGTCATTCCGTGTCCAATCAACCAAATTTCAGAAACTTTTAGATTTTTTCTGTAAAAAGACAAACATATATAGTGATGAAAGCCAAAATATTAAATGTCATGGATGTATATTTCTCGAGTAATCCACTGTTTTGTAAAGGGGGGTCAAAATGACAAAATGAGGTTTGGAGCCAGTTAACAGGGGTGTAAAACTGACTTTATGTTATTTTTACACAGAGATTGGTAGGTCTAATAGTAAAATCTGTTGACTTTAACAATCTTTGTTTCACTATATGCCAACGGTGACTGTTCAAAAATAGCAAAAAGCACTTTCTTGTGTTTTTTGACTCAAGTTTGCATGCCTGTAACTCAAAAAGTATTAAACAAATCTTAATACCCTTTTCGATTCTAATTCTTAACAAACTTTACTTTTGGCATCTTAAATTTAAAGGCCCTCAATGATTCAGTCCCAGAGATATGGAGATCTCAGTTCTGCTTCATGAGTAAATTGGTAAAAGAGGTCAAAAACCATTTTGCAGACAGCTGATATCTGACATCTATGGGACTGAATCATATACTGTAGGGCCTTAAAAATGAAGATTCCGAAAGAAAAGTTTATCAGGAATGAGAATCTAGAAGGATATTAAGATATCTTAAATACTTTTAGAGTTACAGGCATGACAACTTCAGAAAAATAATATTGTTGGCACTCAGGTATGTTTATGCAATTGAGTTGATAGAAAAAAATGAGATAGTTTCTAAAAAATGAGAGATTTCTAGTTTTAACATTATTTGTTCTTTCGACATTCCTCTTCAACAGAAAAGAACTATCAGCTATGTGTAAAATGACACACATTTGGTTTTTGACCACTGAAAATGTGAACAATTTAGCATATTATTCACGGAGCCACATTGAGATCTCCATATCTCTGGGACTAAATCATTGAGAGCATTTAAAAATTGAAGATACCAAAAGTAAAGTTTGTTAAGAACCATCTAAAACATATTAAGATATCTTTAATACTTTTTGAGTTACAGTCATGCAAACATGAGTCAAAAAACACAAGAAAAGTTTTTTTTTTTTTGCCATTTTAGAACTGTCATCGTTGGCATATAATAAAACAAAGATTTGGAAAACTTTTTGAATTTGAAGACCAGGGTAAATTGAACTTATTTTGTCTTCTGGGGAATATGTAAGTATCTTCCGTAGCTTCTGAAGGGCGGCACAAAGCAAAACAAAACAAAAACGTGATATTTAGGCAAAATAAGAAAAGTGTACATATCTTCATTTTGTTCAAAAGTTTTCAACAGTTCAAAATTCTCACAGTTTTGTTTTCCCTCTCTATT
>JAHKKF010516425.1:0-14765 GCA_019740295.1 Labeo calbasu | reverse complement strand
GACATGAATTATTCATTTGGTCAGTGTGAAAGAAAGGATAATGGTCAATTAATATACAGTGCCTTGCGAATGTTATGTTAAACTGCTTTAAATTACTTTTTTTTACACATCAATCTACATTCCATACACCAAAATGGCAAAGCAAAAACAGAATTGTCACAACTTATTTAATTTTTTTGTTTTTAATAAATTTACAAAGTACATTGCATAAGTATTCATACCCATAACTCTTAGTACTTAGCTGAAGCACCTTTACAGCCTCAGGTGTTTTTGGGTATGATACAACAAGCTTTGCTCATCAGCAATTGGCAATTATCTGCCATTCTTCTCCTTACTTTTTCACTTCTCAAGCTCTGTCAGGTTGGATGGGAGTAGACTCACATTTTCAGGTTCCTCAAGAAATATTTGATTGGGTTCAACCCCAGGCTCTGGTTGGGCCACTCAAGGACATTCACAGAGTAGTCTATAAACCATTTTTGCTGCGTGCTTTTGCTCATTGTTCTGCTGGAAGGTGAACCTTCTGCCCAGTCTGAGGTTCTGAATGCTCTGGACTGGGTTTTCATTAAGGCTATCTCAATATTTTGGTGTACTGAGCTTTTCTACTACTCTGACGAGTCCCTCAGTCACTACAGTTGAAAAACAGCCCCACAGCATGATGCTGCTCCCACCACACTTTACTGCTGAGATGGTACTCTTAAGGTGATGAGCAGTGCCTGGTTTTCTCCATACATGATGCTTGGAGGTTCATCAGACCAGAAAATATTGTTTCTCACAGTCTGAGGGTCCTTCAGGTGCTTTTTTGCAAATTCCAAGTGTGTTTTCATGCGTCTTCACTGAGGAGAGGATTGAGTTTCGCCACAATACCATAAAGCCCAGATCGGTGGAGCGTTGCATTGATGTTTGTTCTTCTGTACTTCTCTCCCATCTCTGCATATGATCATGGAGCTTAACTGGAGTGACCATCAGGGTCTTGGTCACCACTCTAACCAAGGCTCTTCTCCATGAATTGCTCAGTTTGGCTAGGAGGCCAGTTCTAGGAAGAGACCTGGTTTCTTCAAACTTTTTCCATTAAGGGTAACAGAGACTACATGCTTCTGTGAACCTTCAAGGCAGCAGATTTTTTTCTGAACTTTTTCCCAGATGTGTTGCTTGATCCAATTGTGTTTCTGAGCTCTACAGGCTGTTTTTTGACCTCAGGGCTTGGTTTTTGCTCTAATATGCATTTTCAGCTGTTAGACCTTTTATTAAGACATCTCTGCCTTTTCAAATCATGACCATTCAAATGAATCTGCCACAGGTTAACTTCACTCAAACATCTACAAGCAATACGAATGCTCCTGAGGAAAATTTCAAGTGTCCCAGGTAAGGGTACAAATACTCATGCAATGCAATCATTTAACTCTTTTTATTTTTATTCAGTTTGCAAGATGTTAAAAACCTGTTTTTGCTTTGCCATTAAAGTGTATAGAGTGTAGACGATGTGGGAAAAAAGTAATTTAAAGCAGTTTAACCTAAGGCACCAACATAAAATGTGAAAAAATGAAGGGGTATGAATACTTTTGCAAGGCACTGCAGTTTAGAAGCCATTAAACAAAAAATATCTGCCTGCAGAATGCCACAAATGACCTAACAGTATTAATAATATTTATATATAACTAGTACTGTCAATGGATTAAAAAAATCCTAAAAAAACAAATTAAATCGCATATTTTTCTGAAATTAATTGTGATTAATTGCGATTAATCACACCTAACATTAAAGATTTTAAATATACTTTTATACTGCAATAATTTCACATTCAATCTTCAAATTAACGTAGAAATAACAAAGACGTTTTTTTTTTTTTTTTTTTGGCATTTGTTTAATGGCAACATTTTTATGACAGAAGGTGGGTATCACTGATACCAATACTACTGATGTCTCTAGGAACGTTTTTTCCTAATATTTAACAGCACTCTTTACTTTACTGACCATTTTCAAAAGTGAAATGAACTTGATCTGTTAAACATTATATAATGCACTAATGTTCACTAATTATGTTAATAAAAGTCACCAGTAAGTGTTGTATGGAGTTTGGCCATTAAAGGACTGAATAATTTATACAAAAAGGCAGTCAGCCTTTGTGTCAGACAATGCACCATGCCCTAGTGTTTGTTGAGATGTGCACTGTGCTCAGATTAGCCATTCAGATCAATAGTACCGCACTACCAGGGGATCTGGGGATCACTCCTATCACTGCACACGTTTCCACTGACATCACCGCCAATGGGATCGCAGAACACATTTTAGCCCTTCACTGAGGAAGGGTGGGAGTATGCAGCGGTATTAAGGGCACTCAGATCAACTGAAATATCAGCATTCTACATATTTAGGCAGGGTGTGTCTGTGTCAGTCGACCTCACTAAATACATATTCTCCAGAATTCAGAATCTACAATTTGCTAACACACACCCATGACAACCTGCAGCAACAATCTGCTTGTGATGAATGATTTTGATATGTCTCCGCTGACATCATAACATATTTCAGGAGGCTTTTCCCAAAGATCAGCACTTATCACAGCTGTTAGGGTGAGGTTAGTTTCCATAGCCAGATTACTAAAGGAAAAGGCAGGGTTGATAGGGAGAGAAGAGTGAATGAGGCCGGACTCGGGCTTAAAATAGCACATACGAGCAGCCAGAAGTGGTAACTATTCCAGTTATGTCCTGTAACTTCACTATCTCTCTCTTCTACAAACCACAGGCATGCAAGAGACCACAGAACATTAAGTCTCACCGTCTTATCGACACAGCTGCGAGTGACAAACTTCCTCTCTCACTTAACACAATTGACCATGATCTTTATCTCCTGGGCACTCAAACAAGCTCTGTAAGCTGGTAAACTAATAACTAGATCCCTCTGTGACACAAAGCTCAAGTGGCGCCTCCGGCTTCTCTCGATGATGGTTAATCTAAGCCTGAACCTGGCACGGGGCCTCCACGCACAGTGCCCCTAATGAGAAGCATCAATCAACCCTGGCAGCAACATTTACTTACCTGTCATCTGCATGAGAAATGGCCTTCATGGCCGTGTGCGATATTCCTACGAGAGCAAAACATTCTGAATCCATGAGCCCACCTCTATATGGAGAACATAGAGTGATAACAGGGAAATCGAGGCAGGCGGCTGAACTTCGTAATAGTTTTCACCTGGGTTTGTTTCAGCAGGCAGCAGAACATTCAAAATAAACAGCAAACCCTCGGCTCGTTCTTTCCTCCGGTGTTAGCAAGTAACAGAATGAGATCCGTCTCAGCGGGGCATGTAAATCTGAGCTCTCTTAACCCTCACACCACTGATGAGGTAGAAATCCCAGCTCAGCTTACAGACATATGGGAAGACAGAGAAATTAATTGAGAGGAAGTGGAGAGGAACAGGTGCTGTGGCACGCATTTTAATGGAATAGTAAAAAAAAACAAACAATTTTTAATATTGTAGTAAAACAGCTTTTATTTACTGTATATTTATTGTTGATAATGACTAATCTCAAAGACAAATACATCCACAACAGCACTTCACGCAAGTCTCCAATTCCACTGAACGATTCAGGTTCCTTATTGACTTCATTAACATTCCCCTGGTTCTCTGTTTATTATGAGTTGGACATGAAAGTATCTGTGGTTCAGTGAGTAAATCAAGAACCACTCTGAATGAGTCAATTGACTGATTGATTTAAACCGGTAACTAAGTCTGCATTCGAAATTGCATACCGTCTGAATAGCTCCTTCTTTTGAATACAGCGGGTAAAATAAGTATTGAACACGTCACCATTGTTCTCAGTAAATATATTTCTAAAGATGCTGTTGATTCGAAATTTTCACTAGACGTCGGTAACAAGTAATCCATACATACAAAGAAGACAAAACAAATAAGTATAGAAATTAAATTATTAATAAAATGGAATGACACAGAGAAAAGTATTGAATACATGAAGAAAGGGAGGTGCAAAAAGGCATGGAAAACCAAGACACTGGCTGAAATCTATCAGTAATTAGAAAGCAATCCTGCCTCTTGTCAGTGGAAATGAATATTAGCTAGTTCAGTCCCAACACCTACAGTACCGAAATGATGAAGATGAAACAAGGGTGGACATTTCAGCACAGCCAAGGAAACTCTCAACTGAACTCTCAAAAGAAAATAAAGCTGCTAGAATGGCCCAGCCAACCACCTGACTTCAATTCAATAGAAAATAAGAACTAAAGATCAGAGTTCATAGAAGAGGCCCGCAGAACTTTCAAGATTTGAAGACTCTGTGGAAGAATGGGCCAAAATCACACCTGAGCAATTTATGCGACTAGTTTTTCCATACAGGAGGCGTTTTAAAGCTGGCTTTTGTACAAAGTATTAAATCAATTTCAGTAATTCAGTACTTTTGCCCAGTGTCATTCCATTTTATTACACATAACTTAATTTCTGAAATTATTTGTTTTGTTTTATTTTTATGTATGGATTGCTTGGGTTGTTATCGACATCTTGGGAAAATTTCATTTCAACAGCATCTTTAGGTAAAAAGTATGTTACAGACTTTTCATTAAGACCCTAAAGAACCATATCAATTTACGGAAATTTGGCATTCGATGACCCCTTTAAAATTGCGGCATTAACTTTATTTTTATTGTATCCAACTGTCATATCAATGGTATTGTGTGTTCAATTGCATTAAATTGTTTACTCTACTGCCAACTCATTTAGAAGAATACAAATACATAAAGACTATTAAAATGAATAATCCTTAAAATTAATAACATTTCCTCAATCGTTTAACAATTACTTATCGTGTAATATTTACTTTGTTTGCCATGTGACTGACAACAGAACCATAAAATACACCTAAAACGCAACATAGTTACAAAAGGAATCAATTTTATTTGTGAGCTGTAATCCAGATCTTCAGAATCCATACGACTGCAAGGAACAGAACCAAATCAAAGCCTTTATTCGGCGATCTCCATCTCCATCCTGAGCAGCGAACGTAAGCATCAAAACCCGCGCTGACGCGTTCGTTACAAATTCGAAAGTTGGCCCTTCAAGAAACTTAATGGCTTTGGTACGGCTTTTTACATTTTTACAATAAATAAATTATTGTGATTGCACTTATCTGTCTGTCATGTTTTTCTTTGTATTGTACAGAAATAGTTATGGTTAGGTTTAGAGGTGGGAGTGGGATTAAAAAATATCTTATTAATGCTATAATGTTACTAAAATGATCATTTCCCTGCGTATTTCAGTCAATTACATTTTTTATATTTTTTTATGCATGCTATAAAATGCATGCTGTGACAAAATGATAAAAATGCAATGGTACAAATATCTTAATGATATTAAAGATTTGTAAATATTTTTGACGGTTTTTAGCTAAACATACGTAGCAATTGTTACATTTTAAAGGCACAATTAAAAAATATAATAAAAATATACAAAAATCACCAGAAGTGTTATATATTTTTCTGACCCGTGTACTTACATTATCCCAAATGTTTCAAAGAATATTTTAATCCAGAGAAACAAGCAAATTGCGTCACCTGCCAATGACGTCACACACTCTCGATTTTCCGGTTTTAATTTGGAGAAAACATGGAAACCCCAAAGACACTTTAATATGTTATGCATTTTATTAGACAGGTGATGAACACACAGAGCAGCATTATAACACAACTTTCAACACACTCAAATGTATCTAGTATGATAAAACAGCGCTGCTTTTTCCTATATACGCATGACCAGAAGGAGCAGAAGCACTCGACTGTGGTATAATAGAAGCTCCGCTGCTTTTGCGCCGTGCATCACGCTTGTCTTTCATTTCGGGTTCCCACACCTTGGTTAACTTCAAATTCAAGGACCTTTCAAGGACTTTCCAGGTCTAGTACCCTCAAATTCAAGGACTTAATGTGGGGATACATTTCAAGTGAGAGCAAGGTTACACCGTGTTGCCTTGTAAGTTTTCGTGTCAAACACAACTATGCAAAAAAGCATTTTATTTGAACTTTACAGCCTATTTTTGCAATGTTTCACAGTGTCTGTGAAACGTTGAGGTACCATCGCAGTAGTTTCGTGCACTTAACATAAAACATAAATGCGCATAACTAGCAAGCTAGTATGCATAGGCCACAAAGTGTTGAAATGGAATTTTTACCAGAAAACTTCTTGCACAAAATAAATTCAAGCACTTTTAAGGACCTGTATCTATGTATGTTTATTTTTAAAATCTTTCCTTGAATTTTTTTTTTTTTTTAGATTCACAAACTTTCAAGGATTTTAAGGACCCATGGGAACACTGTTCATAAGCAATCACTCTAGCATCCTTGTTTCGCTTCCACGACTTTTAGCCCCACCATGCTTTATACTACAGTGACCTTAATAAGTCTTTAATACATTAGCTCATCCATGAACATGATTTCTGCCCAAGTCCCGACAGATTGCATTGGCTGTGGGGATGAAGACAACAACTCCCATGATTCCACACTCAATTGCGACGTCATCGAAATATGTCAAACTAATTTTGTTTATTTTAAATATGCACCCTCTAGCAGCCTTTAAACATTGAAATATGCCCAAACTGTATGTTTCAGCATCAATAAAAATGTATAAAAATGTTTTGTGCTTGTAAACGTTACACACTAATACCTACTTATAAACAATGAGACCAGGTTGGTATAACACCCAATCTTTCTCCTTCATCACATTCAATTCAATCTGAAAACTGAAACAATTTATTTTGCTGAGATGCTGAGATGCAGTCAAAATAAAGCACAGATTACCAGATATCTTCAGTTGAAATAGTGCAGCTCTAAGCTAGAAAATACCTACATCACCTTCACAGGAAAATGCAATAACAGTAATGGCCATCATTACCATTATCTCTTGACATTTCCAGCTGATTTGCAGATTTCAGTTATCAATGGCTCGTGAATCATTACTATACATTCCATTACTCACACATCTGCTAAAGAACAATTCAAAAATCTTGCAACTATTATTTTAATCAAAGGCCCTTTAGAACTTCAAAAGCATGGCTAACCATACAAATAACCTGCCTTGACCTCTTAACCACATGCCCTCTGAGAAAGCAGGAAGTGTGCATCGTAAAGTACATTTTGTGCAAATAAAAGGAAGAGAAGTACTCACTGGTCCTGTAAAATGAAGTCAGTGTTTTCTGAGGAGATATGTCCCGTCACAGGATGCCTGAATGTCGTTGTCCTCAGGTTGTGGCTGCATCCGAGAAGAAAGGCAGGGAAATGGGGAAAAACAAGAGAAGAAAAACAAAATGAGCTGATCTGATATTAATCATATTTAATTTGGCGCTTCCCTCCCCCGCTGTGGGTACTGTAGCCGTAAGAGCAACATTCTACAGGAATACACTAAGTTTGAACAATTCTGATGACTTTCCCGCAGGAGTGCAGAATGTGTGGCAACGCTGAAGCCTGGCCAAGCCCACTCATATTATTTAACACAAAGTGTGGGGCTAAGCACAAACCACTGCAGAAACTTTATTGATTTCAATTACACAGGGTCGTTCACTGTTTTAACTAGAGCATTAAAACATCCCACTGTCATCAGGTGTAATAAGACAGAGACAGGGGGCTTCTAAGGGTGAGAGGACTGTGAAATAACACACATAATGCGCCTGCTGTCATCGATTCAGTTATTCATTCTTTCTTCACACTGTGTGTTTGGATGAAAGAGAACGAGTGGTGGTAATCTGATGAGTAAGATGGATCCCCAAGTGAGTATATGTGGTCCTATATGAGGGGAAAATGCTCAACCTGAAGTCACTTATCTGCCTAACATAATTTCCATTATGTTTAAAAAAAACTATATTAAGTCACATTGCCCCAGCGACTCTCTTTGGACTCAATGCTGATAGATACAGTTAAAAGAACAGTCATGCTTCAGGTCCACTAGTGATCATAAAGGAAAGAGATGTCCTTCACGGTAGACAGAAGTTAGAACAGATATTAGAACTAAAACAAGGCTGAAATTAAAAGGAAAAAAAAACAAGTTTTAAGTATTACAATTACCAAAGCTAAAACTGCAATAAAATATAAAGCTAAACAGAAAGCATAAACAAAAATCAGCAAAAACGAATGAAAACTGATAATATTAATAAAATTTATAATAGCATATAAATAACACTATTATAACGGTGGACCAGGGATGGGCACAAAAATAAAAGCAATGACAAAATGAGCAAAGAAAAAAACACTAATTGTTTAACTAAAAAAAAAAAAAAAAAGAAGATATTTCTGAGCCATTGAAATCCAGCTGGCATGCAAATGTGCCATTTATTTACAGTGAAGACCAAAATAAAAGGAAAACTTATAAATACTTGATTTTTTCTGAAATATTGTTACTTAATTTTACATTTTGAAGGAATATTAGCTGTAGGTATACCACTCTTCTACTAACATGTTTGACAAAATAAACAAGGTATTTCAACAACTTTATTTTGTAGAAAAAACACTGATCAAAATTAGAGAAGCAAGAAAGAAGATTACAACTAAAATTTTGGAGTCTGGTCCATAGTTACTACTGTAGTGGGTTTCTCAGCCGTAATCTTGTCACCAAGGACTTTCCAGAGATTTTCAATCGGGTTAGTTTAGGACTCTGGGCCATTTCATAATTCTTACATTATTTCAGTGTTCTTAGCTTCAAGGAACTGCTTTACCCATTTTGCAGTGTGACTGGGGCATTGTCGTGCATGAAAATTGCAGGCTAATTAGGAGATGCTTGCAGGGTAGGTACCACATGTTGCTGAAGGAGGTTCTGATCAACATTTGCATTCACCCTGCCATGTAGCTGTACAAGGCGTCCAACTCCTGCTGCAGAAAACATTCCCCAAACCATGACACGGTCCTAGTCCACATTTCACTGATTTCTTTACGCACTTGGGCTTCAAGTCTCAAAGGCGAGCTTAGCCTTTTGATTCTTTCTGCAAATGTGAGGCATGGTCACTGCAGAGTGAGCTTTTCAGTCCGACTTCTCTTAAAGGGATAGTTCACCCAAAAATGAAAATTAATGTTTATCTGCTTACCCCCAAGGTATCCACGATGTAGGTGACTTTGTTTCTTCAGTAGAACACAAACAAAGATTTTTAACTCAAAGTTGCAGTCTGTCACTCATATAATGGCAGTCAATGGGAAAACCCAATTAAACCCTGCGGCTCATGAAGATACACTGAGGTCTTAAGACACGAAACAATTGGTCTGTGCAAGAAACTGAACAGTATTTATATCATTTTTTACCTCTGATCCACCGCAATGTCCAACTGTTCTGAGCTCTGGCATGGTAGACGTATGCGCGGATGCGATCTGTCGCGTGCCTCAACTGTTTCTATGGGCCACTATACATAAGCCGCCTGGCTTATTGTATTGGTCAACTTGACGTTATTCACCATAGTAATCACTGAATATTCAAAATGTCACAGTCCTGCACAGCCGTTGGTCTGCGAACCTATAGTATGGTGAATTATGTCAAGTTCACCGTTCCAAGATGGCGGACACATCTACGTGCTTGGAGCGGTCAAATGGGGCACCTACACATATTTTATATCTATGGTTTACACAGTGCAGAGAGACTGTGGGTACGATCACTTCCACACGTGTCTACTATGCCAGAGCATGTTGACACGTCATGCGCTTAGGTGGATGACCAGCCTTTTTGGGGGACTTAAATGAATTATTATCATTGTAAACCTGCAATATTCGAGAAATCACAGATTTGGAGTGACCGACTTCTCTTGCAATGCCTGAGTGTCATCCCTTCGGCCTTCATCTGGACAACCTTTCAGTCACCTTCAGTCACGGACCACCATCGTGCAAGCAATTTCAGTGAAAACTGGAGGAATTCTGCCAGTAAAATAGGGTTTGTCATATAACTAGGGAACTTATCACCAAGTGCCAGATTAACACCAATAACTTGGGTGTAAATGTTCTCTATTTTTTTTTTTTTTTATTTCACATTTAAGTTTTTTATACTGTGCTTCAGAATACAATTCATTTATTAAATATGCTTAAATAAAACAGCAGCTGGTTCTAATTTTGATCTCCACTGTATGTGTATATAAAATTTCTTTATTGTTTGTTTGTTCTAGTTATAGAGGTCCCATATTGTCTGACCAGTCACGTCAGTGTACAAGGTGACATTCAGTCCAGCGTAGCAACAGCACTCAACATTCTGATCTGGAGATGATTAAAGGGTACACATACAAAGCAAGTGACACAAAAAAACAGAACTTATTTTCCCTCTTGGCACTTAGTTGATTGGAAGACAAAAGAGACGACAGGAAATGATATGAGTTAGACTCCAACCTTTGCTGCCTGCATGAGCAGCATGGCTCAGAATGCTCAAACTGCTTTACAAGACATTAACAGCAAGTGATCTATATCGCAAGAGATATATCTCAACATCCCTTCTTTCCATGGTGATGGCACGTTCACCATGACAAGAAAGCTTAGGCATGCACCTTTCACGGTACACTGTCAAATTTAACAGGGTGTGGAAACCGCTTTTCTGCCTCTGCAAAACATGTCATCACACACCCCCAGTGACACAATATTGTCAAGTTCATTCTTTAGTGAGCAATCATACCACAGGAATCCGAGGTACAAGCGTCCTCATAAGACAGTTCGGCTGAATGCAAACATATGTCTCCAAACACTACAACAAGCTTTTATCTCTAATTGAACATTTAGTGCATCAGCAAACTCTGCTGCATAAAAGCTTTTCAGTGGCTGCATGAAAGAACACTTGACATGAAAGCATGTACTACAAAGCTTTCACTACAACAACGGTTTTATATTGCTGCCCGATCCAGTTCCTGAATAAACACTATCCTGAAGTCAATTTTGCTAACTCATCTGTGAAATTAATGTATATAATGATCAATACCATCACAACAAAACCAAATAAAAATTTAAATGCAAAGAAAAAATATGCAGTGGAATTTAGCGTTTGCTAAAGCACTGGAACCAGCAGAAGTGCTCCTGAATCGCTGCATCCTTGGTTTTGCAGTAAGCACGGTCAGTCCATCATTGTAATGTACGTTAAAAGACCTTTCTCTGAAAGGTTCTCCATCACTACAGGGCTCTCAGCCCTTTCTTAAGCAGCCTGACTGCAACCAGGCCTCTCTTTTTTTTAGGTATGCCATCCACATCAGACCTGCTATCAGACTCCTTTAAATTATATTTGCCATTTCTAAAGGAATTTTTCAAACTTCATGCCCCACAGAGTCAATATGAATTAGGTATAAGAAGCTGAATAATACATTCTAATGGATTATAATAGCTAGATTTGATTTACAAAGTGACTTTAAACCACAATCACGGTAAACAAATCATGCAGAGCGTATGATAAAAATAACAACAGAAAAAAGCTAAAAAAAAAATTTTCCCATCACAGAATAAGAAGATGATTAATAATTAGAACATCCAAATGCAAAACAAAAAGTCAGTATTCTGAGAATTGTGACAAGCTTCATTCCACCAAAGAATAAAACTGTATAAAAACTCTTCACATCATGACACAATTTACTGTGGTAATCTTATTTTTAGACCACCAAACACAACAAAACCAAACATAAGTGCTGATTATCTGAGAAGCAGCTTTCTAGGTCACAAACTACAGTAAAACAAACCAGAAGTGAAACCTGTACAAAAACGATGATGCGCGCAAGGTACTGTACCTCGCTTAGTCGTCATCAGCCTGGCAGGCACAGACTGGGACACCTTCCTGCAATGGGCTACAAAAACACAAGCACATTTCCTCTTTCCCTAGCTTTGTTCCAAAAGCATCATGCCATGCACTTTGGCAAACTACATTTTAGCGATTTTCCACTGTTAATTAGTAATCTGCATTCTTTAGCTCTTTTGTTCTCGTCATATTACTTCCGAACTACTTGCTATGGAATTCCCTGCATTAGCATTGGAGGATAAACAGAATGGCAAACAGTAGTGCTGTTTGTTTAGCCATGATGCAGGCAGCATATGACATTATGAATGATGATTATGAGTTAACACTTGTTCCTGTTAGACTGCTTCTTTGTCTTAATTCTAGAGAAAATGGCAAAGCATATGATCAACAGAACAAACTAGAGTAAGGTGTGTCGCATAACTATAAATTTGTTTAGTTTTTTCTTTTGAAACACTGAATGTTTAAAAAAAAATGATGGAAAGACAGACAACATGTAACAGACATTATGCCCAGCATTATAGAAACCACACGTATCCTGACAGTCAAGTGGAAGAAGTTGTGTGGTGGTGCAGTCTGGCCTGTTGATATTCAGTAGATTGAAGTCCACATAGAGAAGCATTACCTCACCTCTCCACTCCCCTTGTACTATGACAACTCTTACCCGTGGGATGAACATATCATTTGGCATCTCACAAGAGCCGAACAGGCAATTGTGAAACCAAAAGCCATGTTTATATAGAGCAAAATCAACACATTATTTAACAAAACCGCTGATAACAGTACAGCTACACAAAACATACCCAGATATCTCCTAGTGCTGCAGTTCAAGTCATAATGCAGAAAAAAAAACTCCACTGCACTGCATCAACAACAACTTTATGGGACCTGTCAGTGTCTCATAATATTTAAGGTCTGTATCTAAAAGTGTTTTAGAAGAAGACTTTCAAAAGGAAGAATTTTAAATCATTGTCGGTCTTCTAAAAAGTTGGAAATGTTTATGTGTTCATCTGGTTTGATGGTCCTAGAACCTACACATAAAAAAAAAGACTTTTTTTATTGACATATGGCTCCACGTAATCCTTCCACCCCACAAAACTTCCTTTATGGTATAAAAAAAAAAGTTTTTTCAAATAATTAAAATGTTTTTCCCACTGAGACAAAAAGTTTTTCCACGAACTGTTCACCGAAAGGTTCTTTGGGGAACCCATAATGGTTCTTTGGAGGAAAAATGCAAAAACCCTTTTTGGAACCCTACTTTCTAAAGACCTATTATGGCACTTTTTACAAGATATAATATAAGTCTCAGGTGTCCTCAGAAGGTGTCTGTGACGTTTCAGCTCAAAATACCCCACAGATCATTTATTTTATCATTTTGAAAATGCCTATTTTGAGTGCAAGCAGACACACACTGTTTTTGTGCATGTCTCTTTAAATGCAAATGAGCTGCTGCTCCCCACCTCCTTTTCCAGAATTGGGCTCTGCCTTTATAGTTCATAAATTAGATACTCTGATTAAAAAAAAAACTTTTGATTATCAATTCCATCGTGCCGAAATCATGCAAGCCATATTAGTTCTGATATAGGGTTTTCTGAGCACACACATCCAAAAGCGGATGTCACACAGCTTCTGAGTACTAAACTTAGTTCTCTTTCATGTCTTATTGCGTTTAAACTGTCAAATACACACAAACTTGTGCTAAAGGGGTCATCGGACGCAAACTTCACTTTTATACGTTGTTTGAACATTAATGTGCGTTGGCAGTGTATTTACACATCTACCCTATTATGACAAAAATCCATGCAGTGGTTTTTAATTAATCTGTAAAAACAATATCCCCTTTTTCAAATCGAGCCATTCTCAGATGCCTGTCGGTGTGGCGTCACACCCACAGAGGCCGCTTCCTCATTTTGACAAGGGTGTTGTTTTACACAACTATTGAGAATTTTTAACCAAAGTATATTTCATTAAGACCCTAAAGACTCATATCAACTTTTGAAAAATGGGCATCCAATGACCCCTTTAAAAGTTACAAAAGCAGTCTGTTGTGTCTGTTAAGGTAAACAGCTTGAAAAGACATCATGTTTATATTAGATCTGTGTGGAAGCAGTGTAATATATAACAGAAGAGTTGGCATGCTTTACTCAAACTATTGCCATGGCGTTAGAACTAGTACACCGTTGTCACTTACTAAAACAAAACGCAACACCATGGGTGAAAACGTGCAGATTAAGGGGTTTGTAATATTCTAATAAGATAGTCACATGGAGAGCAAATCTCAGCGTCTCTATTTTTCACATGCTTGCAGAGAAAGGCTTATCAAAACAATGTTGGTGGGTTGACCTTTTTCACGTTTTCTGGGTTGGTAGATGCAACTGGGACCCGGAACATGGAAAGAGTCAGATTTTCATGCTATGTCCCCTTTAAGAGTGTATATTTAAATGGTGTGTTTTTCTAATGGTCACCTCAATGCCAAGACTCTTACATGAAAACACTATAAAAAGTAACAGACAATTCCAATGCCAAATCAAGATAGCATTATCACAAAGCACACTCAAGGGGGTTTGTAATTAATCAAAAGTGGTTTCACTGACTGATTGACCAAATTTTACTCCCCACCCAACACAGTAACACTTAAAAATAGCCGTAGCAAAAAATAACAGCACTTAAAAAACAGAAATCTCCTTGAGCCGCAATTTTTAACTATATATTTTATATAGTTTATTTTCTCAGCTCCAAATTTCCTATTCTAAGAAGGCTGCTGAACAGTTATTACAATTTTTTAAAATAAGATTTAGATTTTGTCACTGCAGATATTCAGAGGCCAACGATCAGCTAGAAGGCTGTAGCAAATTTCAGAACGAGCAAGCTCAGGTGTAATTCTGTATCACCACTCAGTATCTATACTCCATCACTTCAGCTGTGCTATAATAGAGACATGGAGTACAGTCACTTTTATACTATTTAAACAAAGTTTTAGAGTTCTCAATCTTTTGTAGAGCATTCTGCCCTAAAGATTTCTCACCTGCAAGAGTGCAGTAGAT
>JAHKKF010516424.1:0-10103 GCA_019740295.1 Labeo calbasu | reverse complement strand
CAAAAGCGCACTTTGAATTTGGCAGTTGTGTGACGTCACCGAACATTCTAAATCCCTTATGTGGGACCGTATTCCCAGGGGCACAGAAATTAGAATCCCACATGTGGAACCCTACCACTCACCAGGTTAAAATACCCACAGATCATTTATTATATCATCTGGAAAATGTCATTTTTGGGGCGTGTCTAAAAAACAGCCATTTTGGTGTATCACTTTAAATGCAAATGAGCTGCATATTCCCGCCCTGTCTTCAGAAGAGGGCGTATTGTATACAGCTTTGCTTTGCATACAGTAATAAACAGTCGGTAGAAGCAACATGCTGAGAGCGAGAGAACCGGTGTTCAGTCGTACATATGAGAAGCCAAACACACCGAAAGTGGGATGCGATGTTACAAAACTTACGCCGTGCTGACCTGTCATCGGCATGACTCAGTGGACCAAGCCATGTGACCGACTCGTCAATGCGGATATGTTTGCTAGTGGCAACTTATGATAACGTACACACAGAAACAAATACATAAACATACTTAGGTAGATTTTGAGGTGCATTACCTTAACAAAATAAAAATAATCTACTGCATCCTCAGTGAATCAGATGTTTGGAGAAAATGAAGACTCGTGTTCAGTTTTACATCCCAACACAGAACACCGGGATTGCTTACGAGACATTGTTGACGTTACAGCTGCTCGAGCGCGGAGAAAATGGAGGACAACCAAACACAACTCGCTGATGGTGAAATCTGTGGCAATGCAGGACTGTCAGTCAGCGGCTGTGAGCGGTGCCTAAACAATGTGATACCACACTGCTTTGAGAATCTAATATGCTTTGAGAAGTCTCATATGCTCAGCAGTGACTGCCTTCAAAAATGACTTCATAGACTGATGGATTTTATAGTTGTAAATATTTTCCTGTTTTCTCATCTGTAGGTGTCTCTCTCCAAGAGTGATTGCGGCCTCATTCAGAGAGAATCCCCATGCAAATCAATAAGACAATTTTGTCTGGCTTATTGTAATTACAGTCTGCCTAGAGCTGCAGCAATAAGAAGGAAAACACCTTTTTTCCTGTGCAGCTGCTTAGGGAATGACTTGATGTGTGTTTTATGCTGAGAGCCTAATTGCAGCAATAATACTACAAATTTGGTGTCATTCGCTGTCTCAGTAGATATATTGTTCATAATTAAGACCAAATTACTTGGACACTTTTGTCCAACATTAGTTGTTAAACATTAGTGGAACATGTTCATAGTTAATGTGATGAGCTACACCTGTGTTACTGATACTTGTGTGAACTGACTTCTTACATACACTACAAATCATGTTGCCAATTACAACTAATTGCAAATATATAGCTAAGAAAAGTGAAGTTAGTTCTAAGTAAAGAATTCAGCATTTTTTTGGAGATTGGTTTAATATTTTAAGATATAATACAATGAAATTGAAATAAGGAAATACGGATGCAAAGCTGAATTTCTATTAATTTGATTTTATTATAGTCTCTCCTAGAAGGTCAATAAATAAATAAATAAATAGTTTCAACTAAATGCACTGTAAATGTGACCTTTTAATGTTTTTGCATATTCATGACTTTGTAAAAAACACATTTCAGGATACTTAAAGAAAGAGTATTTATTACAAAATTAAAACACTTTAAAATAGTATATTTAAGTGTGAACTGAATATAATGTTTGGAGACACTTAATTGCATGTTAAATTGCATGTTATTGACAATTAAATGAATTATAGTTTAAAATTATATTACATGCATTTTTATTTATTTATTTTACCTGCTTAAGACTTTCTATTTAATTACATCTATTGTCTTTGAAATGTGGTTAGTGTTCTGCTGAATGGTCTGACAAGCATTTATGGTAAACTAAAATACACTTCAATGTCATTTCTAATAAAACTGTATTTAAAAATATTTGCAATTATACATTTGTATTTTTATAATATATTCATTTTAAATGTAATAGTAAATAACACTACATTTAAAAAAATACAACAAAGTATTTTACATGTGCTTCAGTATGCTAGTGAACGTCAAAATAAGTGTACTTTTAAAAAGTGTGAAAAGACTCACAGCATAATGATTTACTGTAAATCAAAGTAAATCATTCTGTTTAGTAGACATTATTACAAACCACACTTTTGAGTATGTTAAGAAAGTAGGGAGAGTGAACTCTATTTAAGTACATGGTGTGGCCTTTTATTTCATTAATATTTTATTATCTGCAAGTACAGATTGTTAAAACTACTTTCAAGATCTGAAGTACACTTTAAGTGCACATTTAACACAATTAAGCGCACTTCTTTTCCACAAGGGTCTGCAGTTAAATTTCCATCATAATGTTTTATACTCTAATTGTAATTGTTTTTAAAAAGTCAATATTATTTTCTGTAGCAGTCAAATGCTAACTATAGATGAACACTAATTCATAATGAACACTGAAGTTTACTTCATATACATCTTTGTTTTCGATTATCTCACATCATCATGGCATCAGCTGAAGCTGCAGTCAGTAGGCCCTGCTTATTGACTGCATTGAGTGCAGTGGAAACCCGGAGCGCTCATCTGAGACCTATCTCTGCCAAACTAGCCTCAGGAGATTTCTGCACTTACTGCATTTACCATCTCACCTCCTCCAACCTCACTGCAAAATGCCAATCAATACATGGAGGCCAACAAAATTAACTATTGCCCAGCCATGGGCCAAGTAATCTGCAACTCCCATGAAACCCTCTGATCTTCAATATTTAAGACTTTGTGCTCAATAATGCCACAGTTTCCACTGACAAATATTACTGTTGTTTCCTCACTCCCTGTTTGTAGCCTTATCACAGCATAATATGATATACACTTGCATAAACCAATAAATGGATTACACACTGACACTGAGTTAATTTTACTTTTATGTCAGCATATGAAACATTAAAAAAGCATTCCAAATGTATTATTTTATTCTTCAATAAGTTTTCTATGAGGTACAATCCATCTTCAAAATAAATAATAACATACAGTAAAAACAGTATTTGTGTTGATGATATGATGATGTGTGCTTAGATGTTGTGGTAATCCATTAAAATGTCCTTATTATTTATTTATTATTATTTATTTATTATTAATAATCTTTGAAATACACTGAAGTGGAAACTGAATGCAATAAAGTGTTATTATACAAAAAATTATGAACATAAAACAATTAAATTTGACATTTAAAAAAAAAAAAATCAGCTAGTTACTAAAGCAACATTTCTATTTCATTCATTTTTATTTAATTTATTTTGATTAAAATTACTAATATATAAAATCAAATACTTAATATTTAAAAACAAATAAAAATGAGAAAAACTAAAAAAATACTTTAAATAAAATTAACGCGGGGTTATTTAACAACTGAAACTGGCACAAACACACATACACAACTAGTAGACTTGACAGGGGAGAAATGGAAACACAAGAACTTAAATACACAGGGTAATTGAGGAAACACAGGTGCACTGAATATTAAAACTAAACAGGGACAGGAAATTTACCAAATAAGAAAAAAAACAGGAACAGACACGGGTAAAACATGACATAACAGGTTTATGATCCTGACATATCGCCCCCCTCCCAGAAGGCGCGTCCTTGCACCGTAGACAACAACAGAGGTAGGCATAGGTGGAATCTTATCGTCGGAGGATGACGAACAGAGTCCTGGGTGAAGACGATGGAGGGAGAAGCCAAGGAGGAAACAGAAACGGGCCGGGGCGGAGTCCTGGACTCAGAGGGTGGAGGCAGAGACGGGGGATCCTCCAGCCATTATGTCGATGGAGACTGGCAGACCCGTGGTGAGCCCACCACACAGATGGCTGAGGGTGAGCAGAGGGGCTGCCGGATGACAGCAGTGGAGAAGGCAGGAGGTAGGAGGGTGGGTGGGCATTTGTGAGCCTCCGGGATCTCAGAGCTGGCAGAACAGGGGAGACAGGAAGTTTGCAAACGGCCTTTTTGGCTGTAACAGGACTGACAAGGAGCTCAGCCAAAGGCGAGAGGACAGGGGCCAGGTCAGCATATAAATCCAAATCGGGATCCTCTTCAACAACCATCAGTGCCAGGTCCACAATAAGCTCATCCTCAGCCATGGTGCAGTGGGTGGATCTCTTTCTACCTCGTCGAGAGCGTTGGGCCGGCTCTCACACCTGGTCTTACGTCACTTGAAGCACTGGCTCCGCGGCAATCCTCAGCTCTGTCGCTTCATTCGGAGTTGACTCGTCGTCACAGTGAGCTCAGGCTCTTCGTTATTGGTGGGCTTGGTTCTGGGTGTGGCTGTGCTCTGGATTGGGGCAGGACACTCTCCAGACACGGCCCCCCGCTCAGTTCAGTGGTGTCTGGGAGGTTGACGGAGCGGTAGTAATTTTTTTCCCCAATCCAGAACAGTGAGTGTAGCGCAGGGTCGTTGTGCCTCAACCACATACTCTAGGAGGTGCAGGTCCTTACAGGCTAGCGAGGTGAACATCGAGGTGAGGTGATCCACTGGGAAAATAGAAAAAAAAAAAAAAACACTGAACAAAACGCGAAACAAAAACAGAGGGGAAACAAGCAGTTAAGTTTTTTTTTTGTCAGTCCGGTGTTCTGTCACGATGCTACTGTGAGGAGGTAGGCAACGTGGAGATGTAGAAGATTCAAGTAATAGTCTTTCATTTTTCAGGCAAGGGGTAACAAAGGGCAGGCAGGAGACACATGTAGCACATCAAGTTGAGACAACAACTGATAAAGGAATCGTAAAACAAGGTTAATAAACAAAACACACCTGAACCAAATGACACAATCACAAGAGGGAAAAACTAGGTCACCAGGTTAAATATATTCATAATTACTCATTTGAAGTTGCAATTCAGTAAACTGAAATATATCAGCTTTAAATATATCAAATAACACAATCAAATGATCAAATTCTAATCAGTCTCCAGGCACTGTACAGCAGGGACGTTGAGTGGATTTCTCACTTAGCAGTAAATGTCCCGTTGGGACTGATATGTCGAAGAGTGTAACGTGTTTCTCCTGAAGGGACATCAGCTGCTATAGCACACGTATGTCCTCTGGGCCACAAGCCATCAGTAAGACAGATGTTGAATATAGATGCTGACTAGAATTAACGCTGTCAAACGGTGCAGCGTTGCAGGAAATTAATGCAAAAGAAATAATTCAGCACATAAATGAAAAACAACAGCATGAGTCACTGGCATGAGTCACTGTGAGTCATATGGAATCCCCAAACACTAGAATCTAACTTCTTTTTGCTTCTTATAATGTGACAGATCTGCACTAAAAAACACATTTTGACAATTACGCTATTAAAACTGAAAAATACCCTGGGAGGAAATTATGGCAAGAATGACACCACTGTTTACTTGCACATGCTGTCTTTGTTGCTTTAATGCAAAATATTTATTCAAATCAGCTAACATCACGGACACGCCCACAAATTTTGAGCTGAACAGTTTGCTCATTTTTGCAACATATATATTAAAAAAAAGAAAAATGACAAAGCACAATATTTTCATTTAATTGCAATTAACATGCAGTAAAGTGCCAAAAGCATTACATTTAGTTTACACTAGTTCACAATACAATTTTTAAAGTAGCCTATATTATTTCCATAAGTCTATTTTTTCAAAGTATACTATTTTTTTTTTTTCACAACGATGTGGTTACATCACCATATATTCTCCACACAATGTCAACTGTGCCATTTAAACAGGATTGTGGGTAGTAAATGAACGTTTCTGAGCCCCATGCATCAGCATTATAGCAGTCAATGTGATCTGTTCCTCTAAAACAAACGATTGCTAGAGAAATCCTGTGGTCATCCTCACACCAAAATGTGCCCCGAGAATTTGGCATGTAACGGATAACAGCTTGTTTTTTGAGGGCCTGTGGGTAATTATATTTACACTGCTGTCTGCTGTACGCTGGAGGGACCCGAGCAGCATATGGATAGACTGCATACAGAGGCGCTGTTATGACAAATGATGCTTCTCATACCATACCAGCTGGAGGAAAGCCCTTGTCTACAAGGATGAAACATAGAGAATGCACCTTGCATCCAAAATCTTGGCTTAATGATGACTGGCTTTCACATTTGTTGGTTTTTGCTGTTAGGCTGTCAACAGCCTTTGTGGTTAATGGTTGGCAATAAATAGCTATATGCATATGCCAGAATGAGGGTTTTTGGTATAACATGGCCATAAGTGTATGACAGTTTGGGTTATTGTCATTTTGAGAGCTCCATGCTGACTGGATTCACAGCATAAGCATGATGAATACAATAAAGATGCACCTCACCAGTACTAGTAGCACATTTTATGTGTTCAACATGTGAATTACGGTGGGAAATGCGACCAGATTTTTTTTATCACAATATGAGTAATTTTATTTCATGATAAGGATATATATCACAATATATTTTTGTTTTAAGTAAAGTTTTATGATAGCAAATACTAGCCTAACTAACGTGTAAAAAAATAAAATAAAAATCAAAAACAAAACAACGACAATAAAACTAAATAGATCTACATGAAAAGCTTCAAGCGTTAGAAATGTAGATATGTTATGTACAAAAACACTGTGTCGTATTCACTGTGTAAATATTTCAATTCTACAATTCTGACTTTTTCTTGCAATTCTGACTTTACACTCATTATTGTAAAATTTAAACTCGCAACTGTGTTATAAAGTCAGAATTGCGAGATATAAACTCGCAGTTGTGAGAAAAAACCTCAAAATTGTCAGACAAAAAGTCACAAATACCTTTTTTATTTTTTATTCAGTGGCAAAAACGGGTTTCTAGGAAAAAAAGTCAGAAATGTGAGTTTATTTCTTAGAATTGTGACTTTATCTCACAGTTATGAGGACTTTTCACACAACTGTCAATTTAAACCATGCAATAATGAGGAAAAAAAAGTCAGAATTGTGAGTTTATGTCTTGTGTTTCTGACTTTAAAACTCGGAACAGTGAGTTTATACCTCACAGTTCAGTTCTGAGAAAAAAAAGTCAGAATTCTGAGATATAAACTCATAATTGCGAGAAAAAAACCTCAAAATTTTAATATAAAACGTCGCAATTACCTTTTTTTTTTTTTTTTTTTTTAATTCAGTGGTGGAAACGGGCTTCTAAAAAAAGTCAGAATTGTGAGTTTATTTCTTATAATTGTGAGTTTATCACAATTCTGAGGATTTTTTATTACACAATTTTGAGTTTAAATCATGCAATACTAAAAAGTCAGAATTGCGAGTTTATATCTTGCATTTCTGACTTTATAACTTGCAATAGTGTTTATATCTCACAATTCCAAGAAAAAAAGTCAGTATTGTGAGATATAAACTTACAATTGCGAGGAAAAACTCAAATTTGTAAGATAAAACGTCACGACTACCTTTTCTATTTTTTATAGTGGAAATGGTGGAAACAGGCTCCTAGAAAAAAAAAAGTCAGAATTTTGAGTTTATTTTTTATAGAATTGTGCCTTCATCTTACAATTCTGAGGATTTTTCACACAATTGTGTTTATATCATGCAATACTGAGAAAAAAAATCAGAATAGCGAGATATAAAAAAACCCTCAAAATTGTAAGATAAAAAGTCGTAATTATCTTTTTTATTTTTTAGTCAATGGTGGAAACAGGCTTCTAAAAAAAGTCAGAATTGTGAGTTTATTGCTTTTCAGCTCTAATTTAATTCTGTACCCAACCCAACCCGTTTGACATAAAAACCGCGACCCGAACCGTATTAAATCTCCTATACACGAGGCTGACACTCATTTGTTAAAACTTTTTTTACGGCTCTTCGCGGCAGGCATCTTTTTGTAAGCGGCAGCAACGTCGGCTTTAACCTATTACCAGACAGATTAATAACAACCAAAAGAACATTTCACTGAGCTCATGTCAGAATGTTGAAAACATGATGAAGATCATTTCAAATATAATGGAATTCCCAGAGTTGTATAATCCATCAAAAATCTTTTACAGAGATAAATAAAATAATAAACAAAAATAAATAAATAAATGTAAAATGTCATAGTTAACTGTGTCTGACATGAAAACTACACTAGTCATTCTCCCATAAAATGATAAATAGCAAATAACACATATACTATTTCTGTTATGTTTTGTTCATTTAGTTTTAAGTAAAAATCAAATTGTTATGAACGCCGCGTACAGGATGCACGTTCTTTGAAGAATACAGCCAACATTTTCGCTGCTTATTGCGCT
Source organism: Labeo calbasu (assembly GCA_019740295.1). Lineage (NCBI taxonomy): Eukaryota > Metazoa > Chordata > Actinopteri > Cypriniformes > Cyprinidae > Labeo > Labeo calbasu. Next base: position 1,853 of record JAHKKF010516424.1, on the reverse strand, counting down.
TGAATGATTTAAAATCACATGCAAATGACTCACATTCAAATTTTTTGTGACAGTGCAGCACAGAAAAGACATATGTCCTTAACGGTGATAAAGACTAAAGTTCAAAATCTCTACTCAGTTGACAAATTTCTGCAGGTTTATTGTGTCTTGTTTGCTTCCTTTGGATATCTTGAAGTTGAGCCACAAATGATCACCATAATTAGACTTATCAGCCAGTAGCTGCACCTGTTTCGTAATTAAAAGATAACTATGCAGGAACTAATGCAGGATAAATGAGTATATTAACATTTTAGTCACTACTATTAAGTAAATGAGGAAGCTCCAATTGTACGTGTCCACCAGTGCGGAAGAAATCATGCTCAAAACACCAGAGGTCTGCCGCTGTAAAACTGAAGGAAGAAAAGCCTCCTAAAGGATGTTCCCACCATCTGTTTGTGTTTCCTCTTGACCAGAGATGGTACTAATCTAAATGTGGTTTACACAGTTTTATGATTGCTTTCATTACACAGTCCATAACTTCTTGCGGTTTGGTAAAGGAATGATGGCTTTCGGAGAAATCTGAAGAATGAATGTGTTGTCACATACACTTGATGATGTAATACTCTACGCTTAACAACCAGCGACAGAATCTCAAGCCATGAACCATCTATTTTAATAATTTTAAATAAATAGCAAAAATGTAATATTTAGGTCTATCCCTCAAAAAAGTAAGAATATATAAAAGTAAGAATCGTAAGTATGTAATGTTTTAGAATATGTCATATGCACCAATTGCATTTATCTGATTAAAAAAATAATAATAATAAAATAGGGTAAATGTACCTATTAAGCTCACATACTTATTAAGCACACTTCCATTTTTGAGCTCAAATTAAAAAAGAAAAAATAATGTATTATCCTATTTGATGTCTTAACCAATTGATGTGTTTGTTACTACATACCTCCTGTAATTTCAAGTCAATCAGACCATTGCACACTGAGATATAGGTCTCCACACTGTCTGGCGGCCATTTTGAAAGCTGTCTGAAAACTTTCTCCAAAAGAGGAGCCCTTCAAATGTGCATTTTTTAGATGTTTAAACATTTATTTTGGGTAAGTTTCACTACTTACTGTAAAATTTAGAGATTAATGTTTAGACTTTTGTATATAACCTGCAAATTGGATGTGGGAAATAATTACAGTTAGATCCAAAAGATAGTTTTAGCAACATAGGATGCTACAAACACGCAGATGCTACAAAACCTAGTTAGCTGACTGGCTGGGTACAATTTTTGTGCTACACTAATATGTAACTTCACAGGCATTACTGGCTTGTACTTTTAAATCCATAATATTATAAATTTACAGTTCATTGCTGGTCTGTGGTTTTACACTGACTCCATATTATTTTAAGGTAAACTTAAAGGGTGCACTACTATGAAAATCACACAGATGCAGTGTGACATCAATATGAAAAAGTATAATTTCAAAGATATTGTTAATAATAGTTGTTTATATCAAAATATCTATGAACGTAATACATGACCTAGATGATTAATTTAGCAAAATCTTGTCATTTTAATAAATATTACATGAAATTTAATAAAATTTGTTCCTTCTCCAGTTAAGCTCAATGTGCGCTCTTTAAGCTCTTCTGGATTGAACGTCTATGCAAATACTTCATAAACAGACTTTAAATATTACAAAATATTATTGCAATTTAGTAGTTTTCCATTTTAATATACTTTAAAATAGAATTTATTCCTGTGATGCAAAGCTGAATATTGACAATATTGATTATAAAAATAGCTGTTTTCTATTTTAATATATTTTAAAATGTAATATATTCCTGTGGTGAAAAACTGAATTTTCAG
>JAHKKF010516422.1:0-10069 GCA_019740295.1 Labeo calbasu | reverse complement strand
ATATATGTGTGTATATATTTATATAATTGTCATATGGCAAAATAGCTTAAAAAATATTACATGTAATGCAGATATTGTTTTGTATTGTGTGTACATTATAGTTTTGGTATTTAGTATTGAATGAATGGAGCATAATTTTATATATAATTGTTTAGCCAATAATAACAGAGGTCATTTACATAGAGGTACAGAGAGATGAAAGCGAATGGAATTTTTTTGGTCAAAGACACCTTGAATAACATCATAAGTGTGCTTCAGCAGATGAGATTGGCCCTTTCCTGGCTCTCTATTAAAAATAGCATCCATTGCAGCTAACAATAGGGCAGATGTCGGATCCATAACCCTGTAGCGCCTTAAAGTGAAAGACGCCTTATCGTTTGAGCAGGGTTGTGATCGCTCCCTCCTCAGCCGCTCTCGGATTAAACCCCCAACCTTTCAGCTTGCAGTGCAGATTTGGCAACCACTATGCTTTCGCCACCCGTAATCAGCTCAGCATGGCCTCTTCAGCCCTCGGTTCCTCCCTCTCTCGGCTTCTTTCTGTCCCCTGCATTAGAGGCACTCTGCAGCGTACGCCGGTGAGAAATGGCCGTCCCTTATCAGAGGCAGCAGAGTCAGCGTGAACGCACACAGCTGAAGTCAACCTCCTAAACCTGTCTTCCCTCCTGTGCATTCCTCTTTTCTTTCTGAAATGGATATCTTTAATCATGTGTTATCTTGACCACACTGCAGGGAAACTCCAATTACTCTTTCTTTCTTGAACTCCCCCTCCCAAATAACCCCATTTGTGTAGCTAGAGACTTAGTTTGGCATTACATGTGAGGCGGATGTACTGCCGGTGGGGTTACGCCAAGGTTTCGGCGTATATAGTTAGTCTGTTTGTGTGTGTGAGTACGTGTGTGGTTCAATACACTGCTGACTCGAGATCCAGCTGAGGCTCCGCCGCTGACACTTTTGATGTGTTTCAGTAATTATTTGTTTAAATGCTTTGATCTTCCAAAAAGGAGGGCATCTTCTCAGCCTGCGGCTTTGAAAACGTGTTTGTGTATGTGTGTGTATCTTTGTGTCTGGCTTTTGTCATGAGAGAGCCTTCATGCCACCATCCTTGATTCTTTATTCCTTCTTTTTAACTCTTTATAGCGCTGATTTGGTTTCTTACGTTGTCTCGCAGGTGGACTTTGCCTTCACGGTGTGGCAGAGCTTCCCTGAGAGAATTGTGGGATATCCCGCCCGCAGTCATTTCTGGGACAATAATAAGGAGCGCTGGGGTTACACCTCTAAATGGACCAATGACTATTCCATGGTTCTCACTGGAGCTGCCATTTACCACAGGTACCACATGTGGAAACGGCTGTTCCTCACTCCGAGGAAATTAGCGCATTGCCTTCCCTTTACATTTTATCGGAATTATTCATAGTGCCTGAAGGGAAATGTACACTACCGCTCAATGGTTTGAGTAAAAAAGTAAAAAGGAAGACTTTATTTAAAATAAATGCTGTTCTTTTGATGTGTTCGTCAAAGAATGCTAAAAACAGTTTCCACAACAATTTTACTTGAATATTACAATGACTTCTGAAGGATTGTGACACTGTATCCGTGTTCCATCATTGCAGACGTTGCTGAGGACATTGAAATTTTCTTAAAATATCATCAATATCAAGTATTTATACACTACCAGTCAAAACGATTTTTAATGTTTCTTGAAGAAGTTTCTTCCACTTGTCAAGCGTGCTCTAATTTGATCCAAAGTACTGCAAAAACAGTAAAATAGTAAATATTTTTACTATTTAAAATGACACTTTTATATTTGAATATATTTTAAAATGTAATTTATTTCTGTGATTTCAAAGCTGACTTTTTAGCATTATTACCCCAGTCACATCAGAAATCATTGTAATATTCTGATTTGGTGCTCAAAAACATTTGAAAACAGCTGAGTAGATTTTTTTTTCCAGGTTTTCTTTGATGAATAGAAAGTTCAGAAGAACAGCATTTATCTGAAATAACACTATAAGTGTCTTTATCATCACTTTTGATCAATTTAAAGCATCCTTGCTAAATAAAAGTATTCATTTCTATAATTAATTTCTCCCCAAAAAATAAAAAGCTACTGACTCCAGGCTTTTGAACGGTATAGTGTATATAATGTGTTACAAAAGTTTTTTTTTTTTTTTAATTTCAGATAAACCTTTGGATCTTTCTATTCATCAAATAATCCTGAAAAAAATGTTCTTAACTGCTTTAAATATTGACAAATATAATAAAAATGTTTCTTGAACAGCAAATCAACATACTAGAATAATTTCTGATGGATCATGTGACACTGAAGACATTTTAAAATACATTCACATAGAAAGCAGTTATTTTAAATAGTAAAAATATTTCACAATATTACTGCTTTTGCTGTATTTTGGATCAAAGAATGCAGAATTCTTAAAAAAAAAAAACATTAAAAATCTTACTGTTCAAGAACTTTTGACTGGTGTATAAAATTACTTTTTTTTGCCTATATAATTAGTTTGTGTAGTTGTATTTAATTTAACATGTATAATATTTATTTTAAACAACTTTTTAAAAAATTTCTATTGTTGTAAAATATAAAACCACCTGCCACCACAAATAAAGAATGATCTAATATGATAGCACTGGCTTTAGGGTAGAACTCTTCATTAATTTTCTCAGAAATTTCATATTTCAAGGTAGACACTCGCAGCAAGGACACATTTGTAGGACAAGCTGGCATTAAATATATATTTAAGGAAAACTGTATTTAAAAAAGGCATTGATTAAAAGACTTCAATACTTMAAAAAAAAAATCAATATTTTTATCCAGCCAAACACATTGTGTTCATTGTCCTATTGAGCTTTTGAATTTGATTTGGTTGTCTCAACATGTCCTTGACGATGTCCATGCTCTCCATTCCATCCTTTTCTCCAGATATTACCACTTCCTGTATACCCACTTCCTGCCAAATAGCCTAAAGAGCATGGTGGACCAGCTGGCCAACTGTGAGGACATCCTCATGAACTTCCTAGTGTCCGCTGTCACCAAGCTGCCGCCCATCAAGGTCACGCAAAAAAAGCAGTACAAGGAAACCATGATGGGTCAGGTAATTGAAAAAAACGCAGTGTAGATAATTATACCTACATGAGCTTGAACAAACCATCTAACGCTGTGCGTCTGTTCCTTTTAGTCATCTCGAGCCTCGCGCTGGGCGGACCCGGACCACTTTGCCCAGCGCCAGACCTGCATGAACAAGTTCGCCAGCTGGTTTGGCGGCATGCCACTGGTCCACTCCCAAATGAGACTGGACCCCGTTTTGTTCAAGGACCAGGTCTCCATCCTCCGCAAGAAATACAGGGAGATCGAGCGGCTCTGACCAGACTGGCGCCCCTTGTCGGACATTCAACAGGGGGCCGCCAGAGACTCTCCAGAGCAGAGGAGGACCATAGCGGAAGAGCCCACGGCTCACTTTTCCCTTCAGCACACAAGCAAAGAACAAAGACAGCAGGATGTGACGGCCTCTGTGGACCTTCAGACACACTTTTAACTCTTCGGAAGATTTAGTTTGCTTTCAAGGTTGGTAACGAACGCCACAGGAAAAACTCGTCTTTTCCAGCACATGAGCGAGTCGTTGGACAACAGGAGGGACGCATCATCGTGTTAGCACTTCATCACCACGCCGCATCCGGATCCATCCATCCATCCTCCCGCCACTTCTTTCCGAGGTCTCGAGCTGTGATTGTGTACGATTGAGCTCGAATGGTTTTATTTCCAAGTTTTTGAGGGATTAGGGTTTTTTTACTTTTCAAAAGGCTTCATAATCATTTAGTGACAGTGCAGGTGAAAAGTTCACAGACGTGGGAGAAATATAACATTGCATTCGAGACGGCGATCCCTTTTATTACCACCATTTAAAAAGCCTGCAGTATTTTATTTCTCTTATTTTTAAAAACGGTGCCAAGACTAATGAGTTGCCTTAAGTGGCTTGTCAAACCCTCCCCACCTATTTAATTCATGCAAATCCACCTTAAAGTGTATAAAAAAATTAATTAGAACTCCCTAAATCCTCACATTATTAAACAGCCCGAAAAATGTTTGTCATAGTCAAAGAGAAAAATTAGCATGGAAACAAAGGCAGAGCTTACAGTGCAGGAACGCCATCTGTTTAGGTGCAAAAACTTTCGTAGGCATCAGCGCATGACAGGTTGCATCGTAAGGACTTACGGCCGTAATTTAAGTGAGATGTCTCTCACCTCCTTTATCTTCCCTGTCGCTGTGAAAAATGAGCTGTCCGTCAAAGTTCAATGGCGCTGCCTCGTGCCATCCTATTTTAAACGCGACTCCTTCGCATATAAAAATGGACACCCGGCTAATTTATGACAAGTGTATGCTTCCTTTACATCCTTTCTGGCTGATTTCATATCAAGGGAACGGTTCTTGAGACATCGTGTTGTTTCTCTGTTTTTCAGAGTCGGAGCGGAACGTGTTTTCAGCCTCCGCTTACAGGTACTTGAATGTCTGATGACTTGAAGGAGTGCCGTGCTTTAGTGGCCTTTTGTGAAGGTGACTGGACTTAAAATGTGCCAGCTGTGAGCCAAAGCCTTTTTTTCCTTTTCATGCTTTTTCACACAATGCATCAGAATTCGGTCAGTGCAGTGATGTGACATACACTACATGTTTGTTTTCCCCTCCATGTGGTCCACGATAAAATTTAAACGCATATCTGACACTGAATGTTGTTTAGGACCCTTCAATTGTTGTGCGTTGTATATTAATAAGCTATTTGACATTGAATCATGACTTAAATGCAAAAATTTAGAGCGCTCATGTGATTCAACAGACATGGCCTGAATGGCCTAAAATGACGTTTAGGTGCTTGGATCTTGTTATACAAGTATGTGAATTAATTTCAAGTCCCTGAAAGCTTCTACTATTACGGTTGCGTAAAATTAGTGATTGATGTCTTTGTCATCCTTTTTAAGTTTTAACACAAATGGCCCACATCTGGTTAAGTTTTAAGTTCAGCAAACCATTTAAAATTTTATATCCAGCATTTATATCTGATTGTCATATCACGGAATTACCGTCTGGCCTCGCACAATTTCATCGGCCGAATCGTGAGACACTTCAAACACAATGTACATAATCGTTGTTCATACAGAATTATATATAGGGGTAGATGTGCGCATCAAATGTCTGTTTTGATTACTATGTCTATCCCGTTCTGTCACTATGCCCTTGCCAACAGTGTCATCAGGGCTTGTGATTCACCCAGCATCGTCCAGATCTGCCCAAGGCCCTTGTCGGTGCAGAGCATGTGTACAGACGACACATTGATAGGTGTTTGCGTTGACGCCAGTGTTATTTTAATTACCCAGCTTAACGTGACAAAGCCATTCATTTGAAATTGGCCTGCTGAATGCTGCTGCTACCACTACACACTTGCAAGATCACCAAAGAATCTTGGCAAATTTAAGAAACTCATGCAATTGTATTATGTTGTTGTTCTTTCTCAGTTTCTGTACTCGTTTCTCATTCTGTCAACTGGTAAAATTAGCATCTGATTTATCTTACATTATGTTCTGTGATTAGCAATAAGCGATATGGAGTCATGCTCAAAAACATCACTGATCGCTCCCTGATTGTGCCTTTTGATTCAGTCGAATTGAGTTCGTGACCCCCGCTGTCACACGAGACTTCAAATCTTTCAAATACAGTTGCGTCATCTGCCGACACTAAAGCTTCACAGCATCTGTTCAACACTCGACTCAATCACGTTAGGCTGTTAACCAGACTTGCATGACCACTTTAGACTATTTATGAGTAAATACTGATTTGTTTTTGGGTTATTTTTGTTCAGATCTGATTGTTTTGCTCCCTCCTGTCCTGACCCTTCATCCCAGTAATTAACAGATGACTTTTTATAGAGGTAATAAAGAAATTGCAAAATGCCAATTTTGTATGAATGATTTATAAGAAAATGAATAAAGTCATATTTGATGCTATAATGATGTGACTTTTTTTTTTTCTTTTTCCCCAATTAAAGGGGTTGCTGATAGCGTTGATGCTTTAGCGGTCTTTTCCAAATACCAGCACAAAAGTAGGAAGCAATCAAGGATTTGGTATAATGTTTATGCTTAATAGATATATTAACATCACACTAATACGCAACAGTTTCACACAATATTTTTCTGTAAGTTATGATTGAGAACTATACCGTTTAACAGTAAATAGGCGCTATCGCTCATGCAAAATATGAGGAATATACTTGCGTAAAAGGTTCATTTTAAAGCATATCTGAGTGAATGAGCAGAGCGCTCAGACCTCCTAATGTTCATCAGGTTGAAAATTGAATCCGAGACAGCTGAACCGAATGGTATTTCAAGCGTGTGTTATGAATGTAGCAGAATTTCTTCAGTTCAGTCCTCTTTTCGCTTCCTACCTTCTCTCAATTTTGTGCCTCGCTGCTCTTTCCTGCATCTATCTTACATGTCCTGCTGAAAACCGAGCTGCAGCGAACACGGGCTGTGTATGTACAATGCACATATTGTGTGTTTCAGCTCCTGACAGCCAGCATGGAGTTGATCTCCCAGATGAGGTTTCTGAGCTGGTCCATAATCATCTTCAGCTGCTGGTTCTTCTGTTTGAGTTTCTGTGATAAAAATATAAATAAATATTTTCAGTTATTGAGCTGTTAATATGCAGAACATCACTGACTTAACATTTTTCAGTAGCATAACAGCACAGCTATTGTCAAAATGATGTAGCAGCTACCTGTGTAGCATGACAAAACTTAGCATTAACTCATCTTATGCTACATTATTTCATAATTTCAGTCTGTAAAGCCAGTAATGTAAGCAGACTTACAGCAACAGAAACTGTATTTTACCTGAGACATGAACGTGATAGAATAACATGGCGTCGTTGGATTATTTCGATTATGCCCAATCCTTTTTTTTTTTCAGCATATACCATGTGGTATTCTAGTTGATGAACAAATGAATCAGTCAAAAGATTCACAAACTCAAAACAAACCGGTTTGAATCACTCTAAAAAAAAAAAAAAAAACTACCTGTAGGTAACAGTACATAATCGTAAAACAGTTTCGTAATAAATGTCTATACATCGTTATGATACTTGTTCATGGGTATAAAAATAATTACAATGAAAATAACCTTTATATATTAATTCAGAAACCCATTTATGGTGTCCCGTTTCCACCACTGAATAAAAAGAAAATAATAATAATAAAGCCAATTCTGATATTTTTTCTTGCATTTATATCTCACAATTATAATCAATAACAATTTATATCTCTTTGTCTTGCGATTGTGAGTTTATATTTCATAATTCTTCTCAGAATTATGAGATATAAACTAACAGTTACAAAAAATGTGAAAAAGAACACTGCGAAAAGTTGAAATGTAAACTCAAATTCTAAGAAAAAAAAAAGTCCAAATTACAAGATGTAAACTCAGAATTCTAAAAAAAAAATCTGAATTGCGAGATGTAAACTCAGAATTCGAAGGAATAAAGGTCAGAACTGTAAAATATTACATCAGAATTCTAAGAAAAAAAAGTCTGAATTGTGAGATGTAAACTTGGAATTCTACAAAAACAAAAAATCTGAATAGTGAGATGTAGAATCTAAGGAAGAAAAGTCTGGATCGTGAGATTAAAAAAAAAAAAAAAGTCTATTGCGAAATGTAAAAAATTTTGATTAAAAAAAAAGTCCAAATCACGAGATGTAAACTCGAAATTCTAAGAAAAAAATCTGAATTGCGAGATGTAAACTCAGAATTCAAAGAAAGAAAGGTCAGAATTGTAAAACGTTAAATCAGAATTCTAAGAAAAAAAGTCTGAATTGGAATTCTACAAAAAAAATCAGAATTGTGAGATGTAGATTTTAAGGAAGAAAAGTCTACATTGCGAAATGTAAAATATTCTGAGAAAAAAAATGTCCAAATCACGAGATGTAAAGTCAGAATTCTAAGACCAACAGTCAGAATCACGCAAAATAAACTCAGAATTCTAGACGAAAAGTCTAAATTGAATGATGTAAACTCAGAATTCTAAGAAAAAAAGATCTGAATTGGGAGATTCAGAATTCTAATGTAAAAAGTTTAAATTGTGAGATTGTAACTAACAAGAAAAGTCAAAACTAAGATGTAAATTCAGAAATCGAAGAAAAAAAAGCCAGAATTGTGAGATGTAAACTCGGAATTCTAAGAAAGAAAAGTCAGAACTGTTAACACAGAATTCTATGGAAAAATGTCTGAATTGTGAGATGTAAACTCAAATCCTAGAAAAGAAAAGTCTGAATCTTGAGATGCAAACTCGTAATTCTGAGAAAAAATTTAAAAAAAAAACAGAATTGCAAGATGTAAACTCAAAATTCTAAGAAAAAAATATCTGAATTGTGAGATTTAAATTCAGAATTCTAATGAAAAAAAGTCTGAATCACGAGATTGTAACTCTAAGAAGAAAAGCCCAAATTGCAAGAAGTAAATTCAGAAATCTAAGGAAAAAAGTCTGAATTGCGAGATATAAATTTAGAATTCTAAGAAAAAAAAGTCAGAACTGCGAGAAATAAACTCAGAAATCTACAAGAATTATCACTGAAAAGCAGGGCAGAAAACACTGCTTCATACTGTATGTGTGTAAATGCTTTATGATAAGGACTATACACTCAGGTTTTATGAGATTCACTTGCTAAACACATAACAAGCAATTCAACACGATAGAGTCATGATGTTTAGTTGTTTTCCGACCAAAGTGAAAGGGGAATAAATGTGATACAAGCCACTTTGTTGTATGATTGCTGGTGTTGTACCGGACACAGCAGGTTAGAAACAGCGAGAGGTTCTCTGGCCAAAAACACCTTGTTAAAGAAAATGGCTAGAAGAAAATGTCATTCAAACTGACACTCTTTATAACAGTACTGTGCAGAAGAGCATCTCTGAAGCTTCATAGTGTTGGGCCACAGCAGCAGAAGCATAATGCGCTTATACCATCCCACCTCATGTCAGTGATACAAGCTGCTGGTGGTGTGATAGTACAAGAGCTGTTTACTTGGTGCACTGTTACAGGCCCCTCAAATACAAACAGTGCTCTATTTAGATGCTGTAGTGTATGAGAATTGTTACTGACCATCTGTATCCCTATATAGCCACAGTCTACCCATTTGAAATGAATAGCCTACTTCCACTGGGACAATGCACCATGTCACAAAGCATTCATCATCTCTACCTTGTTCTATTGTGGGAATAGCTTGTGACTTCAGCTTGTTCCAATGGCAACACGGTCCCCTGATCTCAATCCAATAGAGCACCGTTGGGGTGAACTGAAATGAGAAGTTCATGCAGCCTGTAAATGGGCAGAGGCTGTGTGATTGTATTGAGTTAACCTGGCTAGAACCGCTCAGGAATTCTTCCAGCATGATCTGCTGAAGCCTTGCCACAAACAATTCAGACAGGAGCTATGAAGGCAATGCACTGCAGTCTGACATGTAGTGTTAATTTTATTAATAAAACTATGCGGAAAATGTTTGTTGACTAGCCTTTTTCCCCATTATTGAAACGACGGCAGGACGACAGTAACGTGAGTACAGTGACTGTATCAACATGCAAAATAAAAACTATACCAAAATCTCGTTTTGTTTTTGTTGCAAAAAAGGAGACAAACTATTATTGCGGACTGCTGTACTTGCCTCTACTACACATGCCTTTGTGTGTGCGGTTGCCAGATACCAAGAGTTCAAATCAGCAAATCAGAGCTTCTCTGTTAAAAGGATACATTTTCTGCCTGGTGTTTTGCTTAATTTTTGCAATCTGGCAACCATGCATGTTTGTGTTCAACTTAAATGAACGTGTTATTCAGCCCGTCAGTGTTCTGACATGAGATCACGACGTATCCATAAGTATAGAGTCCTTATTTTACTGATTTGTGTTTATTGGTGAAAGTGCAATACCTGAAATAATAATAACTTTATCAGTTTAACCACTATACAGCATGACAAAAATGTGAATTTTTTATTGACTAAAACTAGAAAAAAATGCTAAATCAGAC
>JAHKKF010516421.1:1102-34890 GCA_019740295.1 Labeo calbasu | reverse complement strand
TGGCGAAAAAAGGTTCTTCAGATTATAAAAAGGTAAGAAAGAGATGATTCTTTAAAGAATCTTTGACTGAATGGTTCTTTGTGGAACCAAACATGGTTCTTCTATGGCATAGCTGTGAAGAACCTCTTAAAGCAGCATTTTTTTTTAAGAGCGTATCACTGGAAAATAGGAAATGCAATGAAATTACAAACAAATGCAATAAAATTCTAATGTAAAAGTAGATGGTTTAAGATTTTCCAGAGTCTCTTTTTAGTGAAGCATCTAACTTATATTTATGAGAACAATCTTTTTAAAAAGTCAACACTATTTTATTACAGACCAGGCATGAATAACTGAGAAAGAAACTGCTTCCATTACTCACATAATTAATGTTTATGGTATGTTTAATGCTTATTCTGAATTTCCAAAGTACATGCACTTTGAGAGGACACTCATTATTATTATTATTATTATGAGTACAAAATAAATAGTTTAGATTTAGAATTCATGACATTTTTTTCCCCAAAATTTAAATCAATGACAATGTTTTTTAAAATTATTACAGTACATAACCCTCAAAGTGGAACATATGATGGAAGGTAATGAAATGAAATAAAATAAAAAAAATGTGATCAAGCCTCTGATAAGCATTTAACATATCCCACATCAAAATGTGGTGACCTTTCAATGCTGAATCAACATGATACCAACTCTTAGAATAAGGTTAGAGAGTAAAATGTGAACAATATCCATAATAAACGAGTGAACGCTTGGTGTATTCAGAAACTTATCTGCATAATCTCAACTTTTCCTTCATTACGTAATACTGAATTTGAAAAACTGTCAGAACGCAAAGTGAAAACACAAATGGAAAGCTGCGTATTGCTTGAATTGTAAGGTCAACACTTTAGCCAAGCAATTATTATGCTCCCTGACATCTTGTCAAGATAATGTCATCTACTGAAGTATCTGTGAAACTGTACATCTCAGTAAAATATACTGAAAGCTGAACGTGAAAGCAGTCTTGGTAATGAAATGCAGTTTTACTGTAGATCACCTGCACTTAACTGTTCAGTCAAGACACATGTTAAGGCACCAGCACATGTAACAACAGAATGAGATTCTCACACTCCCTGCTTACTTCTCTCCTTCATACGCTGCATCTCACAGACACATGCAAACAAATGAGACGATACAAGCCCAAAAAAAACAAAAATCAAGCATGTCTCAACACTGCTGATATAATTAAGGTGACCTGATTCATTAAAAGCATAATCCATTTACCAATCAAATTACTTAAGGTCCTTTTTGTCAAGCTGAAACAGATCCAGGATATCAAGCATTGCTTGTCTGATATTGTTTCCAAAGCGATGAGAGTCCTGAAGACGGGAGAAAAAAAAAAAACAAAAAGAGAGAAATCACCCAAACATTCCAAGAACAACACTAGCCATGTATTCTTCCAAAGGAATGGAACATCGAATTAAAACATTTAAGGATAAAACAGTTTCCAGTGATCAAATCACCCAAGGTCACTTCCTGGGAAACTGGCGCAAGGTACCAATAATAAAAATGGACGTTTTTGAGCACATGTATTATTTAGGGCTGCAACGATTCCTCGTTTTTATTCAAGTATTCGATTTGGAAAAAAACTCAACTGCATTTTGCCCCTGTTGAGTAATCGGCAAAATACCGGAAGTGACGCATTCCACATATTACACCCAGTTAAAAATCATAATAAAGCATAATGCTATTAAGAATTCACAAATGCTATGATTTAATTAAATAAATATATGCAACGCAGGTTTAATAAATGCGCTTTAATTATTCACATGCACGTAGGCTACACACGTGCATCTCAGAGCGGCTCCGTTCACAGTAAACGCTGCTCCACAAACCGTTATCATTTACATGTGTGGAGCGTCTCAAACTTCATTTCTGCATGTTGTTGTGAGTTTGGGTTTATTACAACATTCATCTGGACACACAACGTGCGCTATTTCATCAGATTTATACGGTAAATTATTTATAAACCTACACAAACACTGGAGAATACAACATTTCTAAATAGGCTAACATTAACTGTTCATCGCGATTTCAAAACAAAAGTTTAAACCCTCACTCTGGGTTTACTCATTTAGATGTCCACGTTCAAGAAATTACAGTGTCTGTAGCGTTTCTATCATTAAAAAAATGGCCAAATATTAAAGATTATGTGGACATTTGAATATAAATGTTTTTGAGTCAATATTAAACACGGATTAGATCGTGAAGTAAAGAGTAAAAACAATCGTCAGGCCGTTGGCTCCCTCTGCAGGCATTTGTTATTATGCGTAAATGCACATTAGCTCTATACATTATGTATATTAACATTTTCTTTAACAAAACCATATGATTACTTGCTTTTGATACTTTGCTTGTACTAATTATTATTGTCTCATTGCTATTATATATGTATGTTAAGTCATTTTAAAGGCTATTGCTGACTTAGGTCTATTTTTATTACTACAAAAATGTCATTACAATCGTCCAATTACTCGATTAATCATCAGAATAGTTGACAGATTACTCGATTACAAAAATAATCGTTAGTGACAGCCCTAGTATTATTATGTGCATTTTAAGATTTTATGCGCCCAGGTTTTTTTTAAGTGATACTCCAAAATTCACATTCCATTGTGTGAAACACATACTATCACTGACAATGAAAAAAGCAGCAGCATTTTGCGTTTTTTGACAGATTCTCTGGTTGTGCGTGTTCTTACCGTCTCTGGACTGGAATGCTTGGAAGAGATGTGGAAATTGATTAGTTTTTCACCGACAATCACATAGGCCACACCATAGCCGTCATCTGCAACCTACCACAGGAAAAAAAAAATTTTTTTAAAAATGTTACATCGGATCCTAACACCAAGGCCTAGACCACACTGCACAGTTTTGACCAAACCAGTTCCAAATTGTAGCTCCTCATTTAGCGATATACTAGTTTCACGCCCGCCTTCAGCATGTCACTCCGCACTGTCGCACACAGAAATATGTCAACAACTAGACTGGAAGGGAAGACTCATTCTTATCGTGGGGAATAATTTTACCGGTATATCACAAACGATAAGATATTTCCCTATTGTGCGCATGAAAATGCAAAAACACGCTAAACCAACAGGTGGCGATGTAACCCTAAGCGTAAAGCCATGTTGGCCAATCAGAAGCCTGGAAAAAAAAAATAAAAAATGCACACTCTTGACATCACAAGCCAAAATCTCAAAACTGAAGTTTCTGAAAATATTCACCCTGGCAGGAGTTTTCAAAAAGGTTCGGTTTCAGTGATCTGATACTGCATTTGCGTGTGGACGAACGGCCAAACCCCATAGAAAAAGCTGCGGTTTTGAAAATACCTGCATTTGTGTTGACAGGGCACAAAGCATTTTAACATGACCAGATTTTAAAATCTTTGGAGGACTCACCGGTCCAAAGCCTCCTCCAGTGGTCACATACTCTGGGTGATTCACTAGATCAAACAGCTCCCCCTGCTGCAGAGGAGTCTGACTAGTGGAGAGTCTCCAAGGCTCTGACAACACCTGAAGGGACAAGTGGGGCAATCAAATGAATTTTGTTAAATATAAGCTACATTACTCCTAACAGGGCTGCACGATTATGACAAAAAACATAATTGTCGATTATTCCCTTGAAATTATGATTATTAATTACGATTATCACAGTTTACATTGAATGATGTTTTGAATAGCTTTATACCATTGTTTGAAGCAACTGCATGCTACATTTGTATATATTTTATATAGTTTCTTCCTTAAATATAAAAAAAAATAAATATTTAAAAATTAAAACAACGTGAAAAAAAACCCTTAAGATAACCTGTAGGAAAAATACACACTCTCTGTCTCTCTCTCACACACACACACACACACACACCCACACATCTTAAGAAAGCTGAATAATGTAAGTGGATTTTTTTTTGTATTTGTGCCTTTGAACAATTACATAATTGTGGCATCTGTATTTGTAATCACGATTAGAAATTCGATTAATTATGCATTCATCGTCCTAAGCAAGGCAAAGGCAGAAATATCCTTTATCATTAATTTGTCGTAAAAATAATAATAATCAGGACAAGGACACTGTTAATTCTCATAAGGTATGGTATTTCTGATTATATTCCTTTGAATTCTTAATTTCTGAACCACTTAAAAGATATAACCTACCTCCTGGAGGAATGGGGAATCCTGTCCAAGGTACTTAGACACTACGTAGAGGCAAAAGAGATGGCGGTCAATGCCCTGACCAGTCATTGCCAGTCTATACATCTGCTGGTGTTTCTCAGCAGCCTGTTTTAGTAAACAAAGTTTCTCTTCTCTCTATAAAAATAAGAAAACAGAAACAGAAAATTCATTTTCAGTAATGCCAACAGTAAAACAGTGCATAAGCACTAAACTGCATTGTCAATTCTTGAAAAGCAGTAGCTACAGTCAGTATTGGGGAAAGTTACTTTGAAATTAATTAGTGCTGTCAAGCGATTAATTGTGATTAATCGAATACAAAATAAAAGTTTTTGTTTACATAATATATCTATCTCTATACATATCTCTCTCTCTCTCTCTCTCTCTCTCTATATATATATATATAAATAAATAAATAAATAAATCACACACACACATTGATATATTTAAGAAATATATGTTGTTTATATATAAAATATATTTATATATTATTAATTATATGAATAAAAATATNTAATCGAATACAAAATAAAAGTTTTTGTTTACATAATATATCTATCTCTATACATATCTCTCTCTCTCTCTCTCTATATATATATATATAAATAAATCACACACACACATTGATATATTTAAGAAATATATGTTGTTTATATATAAAATATATTTATATATTATTAATTATATGAATAAAAATATATACATGTAAATATATTCAAAATATAAACTGTATGTGTGTGTATTTATATATACATAAATATACACAGTTGTACACAAAATTTTATTTTGGAAGTGATTAATCGCGATTAATTGACAGCACTAAAAGTAATGCATTACAAAATTTCATTACGCCATTAAAAAGTAACTATTTGCAATACTTGGTTACTATTTATGGAAAGTAACACATTACAAAACTTTTGCGTTATTTTTTGTCACCTGAGCTTGCTTATTGATTTTTAAAAACAAAAAACACAAAAGTTATATACTTCTGGAAACTATAAAGCCCCTTTCATACCAAAAGTCAAATTAATAAGCCTCAAACTGAAGGAAGTGCCTCTGGCACCTCACTCGCAATCACTCTCTACACAGAGATAGGAGAGGTGTCACTGAATAAACTGGATATTTTCTTGTAAATTTAAAACTAAAGCATTACTTTACTAGTTACTTGAAATGTAATATGATTGCAAAACATGCATTACTTGTATGCATTACGTTACCACCAAAACTGGTTAATATACTGCTAATATAAAATATACTTCTATTGTGGTTACTTGTATTGGGTTACACTTGTGTTTTATACATTGTGTTATGATCATATTTTTGGACGCCGCCTACACTAAAATGAGCTGTTTTCTGACTAATCAAAGAAAACATGGTCTTGGACTCGGACTTGAATCCCAGTCTGGTTGTATCTAGTCTTGACTACTAAAACACAGGTAAATTGCCCTCCCCCATGGTTTATTTTTGGTATGGTACCGTTTTGTTGCTGATCATGGCACGGACAAAAGCACAGGATTCTATGGTGCAGGAGCGCACAGTTTCTGTGCGGCCTTCTCTGAATAAACGCGTCATGGATGCCTCGTAAGTCAAGCAGAACTTTCCTTTGTCCTGTACAACAAAAAAACATTGACATCATATCAAATGAGCGACAACCAGGTGTATTTTGTTACATTTCAGATATTCTGTTACAAGACAGTTCACCCTATAATGGGCCAGTTGCAGTGCGAGCTGGATGAAGGCATCAGGACTGGTCTTGCACTTCTTGATCCGGCCTTTTCCGAAGTCACTGAAGGGGATGATGTGAGAGTCGACATCATCAGCCAAAGCCACGGCCACAGACAGAGAGTTGGCAATCATAGTTTGGCACTGCAATGAAATATAAAGCACAACAAACAGAACATGAAACAAATTAACGTCTTGGCTCTTTCATACACACACACGCAAGATGAGAAGAATGAAGCTATTATCAGCATTTTTACTACAAACACAAACCTCAGGTGGGATACTCCATTGGAGTCTTTGAGGTCCAGGAAGATTAGGGTGAGGTTCTCCTTTACAGTGGCCATCTGCTGTGTAGCCCAGCTTAACAGGGTCCATCGAGAGCACTTGCTTTATGAAAAATGCCATCAAAATTTACATTAGCAGCAGATTAACATATTATGCCTGACACGTATAATCTAAAAGTGAAATACAATTGATGTAAGCAAGAGACGTTTGGGGTTGGTAAGTTTTTGTTTTTGGAAAATCTAACTGACCTCAAACCTTTGAATGGTAGTGTATGCGTGCATGTGTACCTCCCAGAGGTGGCCAACGATAGGAGCATCTGCCCAGCTGTGTTCTGCATTAAGGCCCATAGTTCCATTCTTGAAGACAATCAAGTTTATGGACTTATCAAACCACCTAAGGTAAAAAAAAAACAAAAAAAAAACATTAAAATGTACATGTTATATAAAAGGCTACTCTGATGAACAGTACTGGTACCTAGAGACTCACAAAAACCCTTTTAAAGCAGCATGGAAGGAGGTGTTCTTTCTTAACACACGCTATGGTTTCTTCCTCACCTGTCATAACACTTCCCGTGGAGCAGCGATTTAGCGTAACGGTCCAGGGACTCCACAGGATTTGCGGGATCATAGCGCTGCTCCATGTCATCCAGTGTAACAAAGAAAGCGGCCTTCTCCACAGCATCCAGAGACTTCTTGTTCTTGCCGTGTCTGAGGTAGGCATTACGGGCACACGCCCAAGGCACTCTAAGATAGACAAATACGGACAAGCTTTTACTCAGTCTAGAATAGTTTTGACTCTTAGGTAAAAAAAGTGCCAACTAACAGTTAAAAAAAAAAAGAAAAAAAAAGGAAGTTGAAACAAAAAGGACCTCATTTCAAACTGATATCCCACTGAAACTTTACAGCTGTTACAAGAGATCAGAAAAGTGAATGACAGGAAAATGATAGCGACTCCTGCTGTTGGGTGTGTTGTGAATACCTGTCCCCTGCGGTGAGGGCGGCCAGGGTTTCCTCTCCAGGCTGCGGCTCCGACGTGTCGGCCAGAATCCTCTCCATCTGCTGCTCTATCTCCCGTGGCAACAGCAACCGCCCATCATAAAACATCCATACTTTAAAGTAACGGCCTCGGTGATACACCATAATATGCCTGCTGTCAGATATGTGCTGAACTGTGTCTACAATCAGATGGAGGAAGAAAGAAAGAAAACAACAAACAAAGAAAGACAGTCAAATGATATGATACATTTTTACATTAAGGTATTAAAGAGGACATCGGATGCTTTACAAGTTCATTTGATTCTTTAGGCTCTTCATGAAATGTCTGCAACATGCTTTGGTTAAAATTCCTCAATGGTTATGTAAAACAACAGCTTTGATTACACGCCCATTTCGATGCATGTCTCTTTAAATGATAATAAGCTATCATAACAAAACTAATCCACTGCATCCTCAGTGGCTCTGATGTTGGGAGAAAATGAAGACTCTTATGTTCACTTTTACATCCAACTACAAAACACCTGCATTGCTTAAAAGTAGGGGTGTCAGTGTAATGTGTTAATTAGTTATGAAAAAATAATGTGATTAAAATATTTTTACAGTTAAAGGAACAATTTTTTTTAAAATAGGCTCATTGTCCAACTCCCCTAGAGTTAAACAGTTGAGTTTTACCATTTTCGAATCCATTCAGCCGATAGCTTAGCATAGATCAATGAATCTGATTAGACCGATAGCATCTCGCTATAGTAAACCTATTTTTTAAAAAAATGGAGTGTTCCTTTAACGCACTGGCCACGCCCCCCCCCAGACCTGTACGTCCCCTTACGAAAATTAATTATAAAACAAAATAAAACAAGTTTACTGTAGTTAGCCAAATTAGCCATGGTTTTGCTACAAAGTTTATCTATAGTTTAACCATGGTATTTGTAGTAAAACTGTGGTTAAACACATGGTAGTCAATATGCTAAAAAACAGTTACTTTAATTTTACTATAATAAAACCAAGGTTAATTTTCGTAAGGGTCATCTTACATTTCATACAGTTGTTGACAAATATGATGCAAAGCAACAACTCCATGAATGCAGTTATGCCCTTAAATTCAAGATATTGGGGCAAAAATACTCCTGCATGAGTTTTTAATATTTGTATCATATGATAAGCCATATCATATCACACGAGCAACGAGAGCAATATCGCACAAAATATGCTGTTCGTCCCAAATACAACGAGTGCAAATGAGATTGTATACAACAGTTCAGTAAATAAGAAGTTAATATTATGTTATATTTTAAACACAATATTGTCTGTTTTGCCAACAAAAATATTCCCTTTAAAGCCACAGCAGAATTGCTGTGCATCGCCAAGCAACACAGTGGTGTTTCGTTTTTGATTGAATCCACGTTTTAAACGAATTGGGTGAATCAATGATTCAAAGGCCCATTCATAAAGAGAGCCATTTACTGAATTCCTGAATAAATCAACCGTTTGAACGAATCAAATTGAATGAATCGAATGAATGACTCAAAGACATTCACCGCCACCTGCTGGCAGTTTTAGTTTCTTATTTAGATTATGAAAAGGAGAAGTCCACTTCCAGAACAACAATTTACACATAAAATACTCACCCCCTCGGCATCCACGTTCATGTCTTTCTTTCTTCATTCACAAAGAAATTGTGTTTTTTGAGGAAAACATTTCAGCATTTTTCTCCATATAATGGACTGATATGGTGCCCCGAGTTTGAACTTCCAAAATGCGGCTTCAAACGATCACAAATGTAGTTGTAAACAATCCCAGCCAAGGAAGAAGGGTCTTATCTAGCGAAATGATCGGTAATTTTCATTAAAAAAAAAAAATGTAAATACTTTTTAATCTCAAACGCTCGTATTGCCTTTCTCTCTCTGGACTCTGTGTACTCTGTCTCAAGACAGTTAGGGTATGTCGAAAAACTCAGATCATATTTTCTCCCTCAACTTCAAAAATCATTTCAAAATCATCCTACATCGCTGCAGAAGTTTCGACCCAGTCTTTGCAAAGTGAACATGCAAAAAAAGGATCAAACACCCTTAACAAAAAAGGTAAAACTGCGATATAGGGCGATTTTGAAGTTGAGGGAGAACATGAGATGGGAGTTTTTCGACATACCCTAACTGTCATAAGCCAGAAAAAAAACAGTCCAGGCAGAGCAAGACAAGAGGAGCATTTGACATTAAAAATTATATAAACTGTATTACTTTTATGAAAATACCAATCGTTTTGCTGGATAAGACCCTTCTTTCTCGGCTGGGATCGCTTACAACCGCATTTGGGATTGTTTGGGGCCGCATTTAAACTGCATTTTGGAAGTTCAAAATCGGGGCACCATATCAATTCATTACATGGAGAAATATGAAATGTTTTCCTCAAAAAACAATTTCTTTATGACTGAAGAAGGAAAGACATGAACATCTTGGATGACAAGAGGGTGAGTACTTTATCTGTAAATTGTTGTTCTGGAAGTGGACCTCCTTTAATTCATATAAAAAAGGGGGGGTGGGGTCAACATTTACCCAAAACTGAATGACTTTCTTTCATTGCTATGTTGTGGAACATATTTTGAAGACTGCTGGTAACAAAGCTGTTTTGGTTACCAATGACTTTCATTGCATGAACGAAAAAAATGTTCCAAAATTGTGCAGGGCCTAAGAAAATCGAACGGCTTGATAATTGAAACTGTTTAGGTTTCTGGGGGATTAAAAAAAAAAAAAAAAAAAGGAGTTAAAGGATTTTTATCATTGTAAGATGATTGTGTCCACACACTGCTAAGACACATTTATATGAAAACACAATTTAAAAGTAAATTTTCCATCCGATGTCCCCTTTAAAAGATTAAGGTATTAAATGTTTTTCTGGTAGGCAGTGAGCCAAACATTTATAACGTTATAACAAACACCGCACACGCACAATGCTGTTTGAATGTTCGGGGTCAGTAAGATTTTTTTTTGTGTTAAATTCAGTGCATTAAAATTGATAAATAAATTGAAAGTAAAAGTTTTTTACTCAAATATTTGCAGCAACTGTTTGTACATAAATATTTGGCTGTACTAACACTGCTAATAATAATAATAATAATAATAATACTAATTCCACTAACTACTACTACAAATAAAAATAATTATTCATGTGCATCACATTAAAATGATTTGTAAAGGATCATGTGGCACTAATGGTTGCTCCAAATTCTGCTTTTTCATCACAGAAATAAATTATATTTTAAAATACATTAACATTGACGACAATATTACATTTTACTATATGTGTACTCAAATAAATACTGTCTGGATGACCACAAGTGACTTCTTTCAAAAACACCAAATTAAAAAAAATTAAAACCTTTCTGACCCCCAATTTCTTAAAGGAGAAGTCCACTTTCAAAACAAAGATTTACATATAATGTACTCAACCCCTTTGTTATCCAAGATGTTCATGTCTTTCTTTCTTCAGTCATAAAGAATTTATGGTTTTGAGGAAAACATTTCAGCGTTTTTCTCCATATAGTGGGCTTCTATGGTGCCCCGAGTTTAACCTTCCAAAATGCAGTTTAAATGCGCTTGTAAATGATCCCAGCTGAGGAAGAAGGGTTTCATCTAGCGAAACAATTGGTTATTTTCGTAAAAATAATACAATTTATATACTTCTTAATGACAAACGCTCGTCTTGTCTTGCTGTGCCTGAACTCTGTTTTTTCTGGTTCATGACAGTTAGGGTATGTCAAAAAAAAAACCCATCTCATGTTCTCCCTCAACTTCAAAATCGCCCTATATCGCTGTTTTACTTTTTTTGTTAAGGGTGTTTGATCTTCTTTGCATGTTCACTTTGCAAAGACTGTTTTGAGTCAGAATACACAGAGCCCAGGCAGAGCAAGACAGGACGTTTGAGATAAAAAAGTATTTAAACTGTATTTTTTAATGAAAATACCAAATTGTTTTGCAAGACAAGACCCTTCTTCCTCATCTGGGATCATTTACAACCGCATTTGGGATCGTTTGAAGCCTCATTTAAACTGCATTTTGGAAGTTCAAACTCGGGGCACCATAGCAGTCCATTATATGGAGAAAAATCCTGAAATGTTTTCCCTCAAAAAACAATTCCTTCACGACTGAAGAAAGAAAGACATGAACATCTTGGATGACAAGTAGGTGAGTACATTATCTGTAAATTTTTGTTCTGGAAGTGGACTTCTCCTTTAACAGCAGTATAAAACTATTATAAATGTAAAAAACATAATACAAATGGGGTGCAAAGGATCAAGCGAGGAACTTAGGTGAAAGTTAAAAGTGAAGTGTGTAATTTCTGCGCCACTAGAGTCAAAATTTTAAAATGAGTTTCCTGAACACATCTTCCACTGCTAGTTAGCCAGACAGACTCACTGTTTACACTTTTCTGTTCTGGGAAATCATCTTACAAATGACATTTAACTGTCTCACTAAACTGGAACAGGAGAAAGTATTTTAATATAAAGAAAAAAATTACACACATCACCTTTAAGAATGGTCTTTTATCGAAAGCCACAGTGCAGGAATAGTGGTGTGTATTAGATCAAGACCTGCATCTCAGTACAATAAATGTTTAACTGTTGCTATGTAGCTGACATAAACAAACACGAAATAAAGATGTGAGTGTGGTAAAACTCATGCATGACGTTGAATGTAAATCCATCATTGAATTTCTCACGGAGTGTTTTGTCACATATAGGGGCACAAAAGGGGCTTTGTTTTCATCAACTGAAAACGTACTATGGCATATTACACTCATAACCTAATATATTACGCAACAACAATATGTTTCCAAAATAACTAATCCACGCCTTTGGAGTATTTCCATCAGCAATCATAAACTTGCAAGATTTAATTGTGCGTGCATGAAAGCGGGATTGGAAGTACTTTGCCCTGTGATTTGAATTTGGCACAACGATGAATTATCTGCGCAAAGACTGTGTCAGTGTTCAGTACCTGTTTCTATGCCTGGGATGCGACTGGTGTTGAACATGCGCTCATACTGGGATGAGCACATAGGGATGGTGTTTTGAAGCATAAGCTGCGAAGCAGAGAGGAAGAGGTCAAATAAAAGATGGATGGTGAAACTAGTGATAAACAACGCTACAGGGTAAGAAAAGGGTCACGAATCACTACTGGACACTCTGGAGAGTGAATGACACAATCATTAGGATATAAGAAGACTGACTGGGGTCCTAGTTGGAAAAAATATGTCATAAAACAAATGGAAGGGAATGGAATGAATAGAGAGGGATTTTAAGCAGCACAGCCCTGTGTCACCAAGTCATTTGATTATTGTGCATAAGAACAAACTGTCAATGGAACTGCCAATGAACATGTCTACTATACAGCTAATCAAAATTAACTGATGACACATGACCAGGGGAGTAGGCAGAAGCTGGTCTATGGTGCACAGACTGGCTATTCTTACCCGTCTCCTGGCCTGGGATGCGGCTTGTATTAAATAGCCGCTCCCACTGGGCAGAACAGAGTGGAACGCTGTTCAATAGTGCAAAAAGCTGCACCATTTTGACCATATGATCAGGAGGCATGAAATATAGAAACATTCACAGTATTAAATAAAGAGATCAATCTCCATACAACAGGCCTAAGGTTACATAGGACTAATCATGTGTTTGTGAAGCAAAAGTATTACAGTGTTAGGCCATTAAAAGTCGAAAACTCTAACTCTTCTTTTACTTCTGTATTATGAGACAAAGTGGTAAATAAAGTCACTAATCTATCTGTAAAACAATTTATTTTACAGTAAAGATGTTGTAAAAATATGGTAGCTTGTCTAACCGGCTTGATTTGAGCCCGGTCCAGCTTCCTCCTGTAAAGCATGATTGCATGAATGACGTTGCCAGCTCTTGCTGCTTGCAGATGTGTAGGAAATGCATTAAGAAAGTCCTGTTCAGAGGAAAAAGGTTTTACCGAGAATACATGTATAATCTGACATCAAATTAAATTATGATATAGCCATAGTATGCATACTGCTAGAATGTGACCTAAGTTGTGGATTAGTGGATTATATATATATCTAAGTACTATACTGCACCTTGTGCCTGCATGTGCATGTGAAGCTGGGAAGTACTATTTACCATCACGTAATAGTTGCTGTTAACCATGATTGGCCCACGTCCTCTCAAGTAGATGTATTCTTCCCACCAGTCACTGACCTGAAACACACACAGTGACGTAAACTAAGATGAAAAGGATCAAATAGTCAAAGTGCTACTTCTGTAAAGCAGTACATTTTCAGGACCCCACTAGGGCTGTCAAACGTTGAAAAAAATGTTGTTTATATGTAATATAAATTATATAAAAATTACAATAAAATATACATATACTTGTAAATATTTCTTAAAAATATACATGAATGTTTTTGCATTCATATATACATAATAATACGCACAGTTCACACACATATATTAGGCAAACTCAAACTTTTCTTTTGTATGCGATTAATCGCGATTAATCGTTTGACAGCCCTAGACCCCACCATGTACGCTGCAGTTCTAACAATGAAGGTCAGTTAATATTTCTTCTTCTTTGTATGTCTTTTTTATCAAAGACACTCAGCTCTTTCCTAACAAGCTGAATCATTCATGTTAAATAAGCTTGACATACAAAATGTGCAGAGCAGTAAGTCCCCTGGACTGGAGTTGCGAACAACTGTTTTACAGTGACCTTGATAAATGTTACATTAGTTACTATACTTACTAGTAATAACAGTCAATTATGCATAATTACATGCAACTAACCTTAGACCAAACCCTTTTTCTAACCCTAACCTTATAGAGAGCTGGTAGTTAATGTTACTCGGTACTAAAACTAACAATGACACCCTTAAAATAAAGCGTAACCCAATTACTTTAAAATTTAAAACTTAAAAATTCAATGTGACCCTGGACCACAGAACCAGTCATAAGGCTCAATTTTTGGAAATTGAGAAATATACATCATCTGAAAGCTGAATAAATAAGCTTTCTATTGATGTATGGTTTGTTAAGATAGGACAATATTTCCGAGATACAATTATTTGAAAATCTGAAAATCAAAATATTGAGGAAATTGCCTTTAAAGTTGTCCAAATTAAGTTCTTAGCAATGCATTTTACTAATCAAAAAATAAGTTTTGATATATTTACAGTAGGAAATTTACAAAATATCTTTATGGAACATGACCACAATATCCTAATGATTTTTGGCATAAAAGAAAAAAAATACATATCGATAATTTTGACCCATACAATACAAATATAGCCGTGCTATACCCGTGCTATAAGACTGGTTTTGTGGTCCAAGGTCACAAATATCACCAAACTTAAAAACAGCTATCCTGCTCAATATATTTTTTGTGCAAACCACAATCATTTTTTTCTGGATTCTTTGAAGATAGAAAGTTCAAAAGAACAGCATTTATTTAAAAATATATATATTTGTAACAATGTAAATGTCCTTACTGTCATATATATATATATATATATATATATATATATATATATATTTTTTTTTTTTTTTTTATTTAATGTATGTATGTATGTATGTTTGTTTGTTTTAACGCCATATCAGCAACAATGGCTATATTCATGGCAACATTACCAGTATCATTTAAATACATCATTTACAATAATGTAACATTCTCTTAAGAAGATATCACTATATAAGAACATACAAGTAACAACAATAGTACTGATTAAAAAAAGAAAAAACAAATCATACAGAATCTTTCAATTTACTCAATGATAAAAATTCTAACATTCTTCCTGGAGTTAAAATGTCTTTTAGTATATTTTCTGAGTAAAAACATTGTCTAAAATCATTTAAATTGGACATTCTATTAAAATATGTTTTACACTCAAAAAATTCTTACACAAGTCACAAAGTGGTTTCTCCGCTTTCAATAAATAAGAATGAGAGAGTCTTAAATGTCCAATTTGACATTTGGTATATAATAAAATGGTCATATCTATTTTTAAAACAGTAAAATTGCCATTTTAAAGACGGAAAATGTATTATATATTAATATATTATATATTATACCATAGTTGTGAATTAGAATGAACTACTCAGATACAAATCACATGAAATTTGTCAAATATTAAAATCTTGATATATTTTGACAGTACTTTGGTCAAACTTTGCTGAAACGCAAATAGTATGCATCCTTGTGATGCATAAAGGAGAAAATATAACACAGCATAATGAAAGAACATAAACTCTTGCTGCAGTTCTTCATTGAAAGGTCACTGATATGAGAAATTTAATGTTTTACTTACATAATTGGTGGCCCACCAAGACTTCAGTTTGAGGTACCACTGAAGTTTTGGCCCAAGGTTCTTCTCAAAATCAAGCGCAAGGCTCTGCATTCTTTGGTGTTCCTCATCGCTCAGCAGTGGCTGAACTGATTCAAGATACTACAGATACAACATTTCAAGAAAACAAGAAAGCACAACTAAAATTCACATCTAAAAGCAAAATCTCACTTGCAGGGTTGTCAAAAAAAATTAGTATCAACTTAAATCCAAGCATATTCATAATGAATGCCAGCAACTGATGCTTTATAAGTTCAAATCAAGACTAAGCCAGTTTTGTATTTCTAGTACCATTCTGAACGGTGTGCATGTTTTAGTAAGTTAACTCACTTCATCCATGCTGTGCAACCTACCTGCAAAATCAGTAGATAATCACCTGAGCAAGTTAGCTCTGAAAACAAGTGACCAAAATTCATATTGAAAAAAACTAAATGAAGTACACCTATTCCTGGCTTACCAATCAAACATTTATAAAACGGCTCAAATAAAACCTATATTAAACTGAAGAAGAGTTTTGATCTGGTTGTTGTAAAAAGATGAATAACTTACTCTTTTCATGGTGTCCTTCACAGATGGCACAGGTAATTGCGGGAGAGAGTTCTGGAAGCTGTATAGCATTGGTGTTTGCATGCCAGAAAATATCTTCACTAGCACCTGCAACGTCAGAGAACAAACAGAAGAGGTCTAAACAATCAGGAATGGATTAGTGAGCATAAACCGTTCCAAAGTGTTATCACGAATATACACCAGCCATAGTCGAATTTGCCAGGTCATTTTGCCATGGGGAGCAAACATCCAGCCGTGCCACGACAGCAGACCCTTCAGGACAGTCCTCATGCTGAATATGATGGCAATCCACAGACCTGTGCCCACCATGACTCCCCCAACTAACATCTGCTTCTGTCCAGACATGTACCTACTGCGAAAAGAGAAGCATAAGTCTAGAATAAACAACACAACTTTTAGAACACAAGGAATCATATACTTGCCGACTTTATAAATGGTTCCAGAGAAAATCTGCACATCATAC
Source organism: Labeo calbasu (assembly GCA_019740295.1). NCBI lineage: Eukaryota > Metazoa > Chordata > Actinopteri > Cypriniformes > Cyprinidae > Labeo > Labeo calbasu. Next base: position 18,295 of record JAHKKF010516421.1, on the reverse strand, counting down.
AGTAAAATCACACACTACCAGACTTGCAACCTGTCCAAAACAGGACTTATTTGTCCTAAAATCATTTCAAAATATTAAACATGTTTGATGTACCTCTACTGGAGGCAATCATACACTGCTTGTACATACAATACTGCACAAAAGTAGTGTAGTGTATTCAGAGGAGACTTACTGAGTAAAACCTCTGATACACACTAATGCAATTAAAAATATCATTCCACAGGCACTTTTTTGCATTATGGAATAATATACAGCACATACAATAAACCAGACATACCTGACTGGGACATGTTTGCCTAGTTTGAAGAGCAGGCCTAAGGAAGGGTCCACTTTTAAATAATGTGCTCTTCCCAAGTACCCTGCCAACACCAGCATGAACCCTGGGGCACTCCCTGGGTAAACCCCATTCAAAATCCCATTCTGTGGGCACAATAAAAAAAAGTCATATTAAAGGAGATGTCCACTTCCAGAACAACAATTTACAAATAATTTACTCACCCCTTCGTCATCCACGGTGTTCATGTCTTTCTTTCTTAAGTCGTAATGAAATTACATTTTTTGAGGAAAACATTTTCTCCATATAATAGACTGATATGGTGCCCCGATTTTGAACTTCCAAAATGCAGATTAAATGCGCCTTCAAACGATCCCAAATGCAGTTGTAAATGATCCCAGCCGAGGAAGAAGGGTCTTATCTAGCGTAACAATTGGTTATTTTAATAAAAATAATACAATTTATATACTTTTTAATGTCAAACACTCTTCTTGTCTTTCTCTGCCTGGACTGCTTTTTTCCGGTTCATGACAGTTAGGGTATGTCGAAAAACTCCCATCTCATGTTCTCCTCTCAACTTCAAAATCGTGCTATATCACTGTTTTACCTGTTTTGTTAAGGGTGTTTGATTTTTTTTGCGTGTTCACTTTGCAAAGACTGGTTCAGTACTTCTGCAGCGATGTAGGATGATTCTGAAATGATTTTTGAAGTTGAGGGAGAAAATACGATTTTCAACTTATTGCTTTTTCAACATACCCTAACTGTCTTGAGCCATAGTACACAGAGTTCAAGGACTGCAAGGCAAGACGAGCGTTTGAGAATAAAAGTATTTAAATAGTATTTTTTTTATGTAAATAACCGATCGTTTCGCAAGATAAGACCCTTCTTCCTCGGCTGGGATTGTTTACAACCGCATTTGGGATCGTTTGAAGCCGCATTTAAACTGCATTTTGGAGGTTCAAAATCGGGGCACCATATCAGTCTATTATATGGGGAAAAATGTGGAAATTTTTCCCTCAAAAAACATAATTTTCAACGACTGAAGAAAGAAAGACTTGAACATTGTGGATGACAAGGGGGTAAATTATTTTTAAACTGTTGTTCTGGAAATGGACCTCTCCTTTAATTGTGCAAATTATCTTGAAAAGGACACTTCCAGAGAAAGTGTAGGAAACACAATCCTAGTACCTTAAAGCGAATGAATTTCTTCTTCCAGGAGTGAAGTCCGGAGAGGTAGACCTGCCGAAGAGCCTCATGACTGAGCTGAAGGTCAATGCCATCAGGGCCAACAGTGAACTGAAAGGCCACAGCCTGATGAGCTTCTGCCATACTGGATCACAGCTAATAATTTTGTGAAAGAACAACATTCTTGACAAGGTACATGAAGTGACTGACTTAAAGTACAAATTATAGCAACATACATAAAACATATTTCAGCTGTTAATTAATGACAACCAAAGACCAAGTGATACTTCTTTTTTTAACTCATACAAGCACAATACTCTAACTTTCCAAATTATAATAAAGTCATGAATATTTCTAAAACTAACATGGCTGAAAACTGTACATCATTGGCTGAACCATTCAAGTTCATATTCAAATCACACCGGCTTATTACATATTAAAAAGACTAGTTTCGATCTTGTAGAGTTTTTAAAAACAACGATTTATATAGAAAGTTGCAGATGTAATTGTTCATAGCGATGCATACAGACCTGATGAGGTGGCCGCCTATTTCTTTATGTATCTATCAAGCACTAAATCACGTGATTTAATACATGTATAACACAGGCAAAGAGACAATATAATCGTAACGTAAATGGCTCGAAACTCCTTTGAACCGGGCTCTGCTGAATACAAATCCTATCTGAATGTGTTATCTATATGTGTGTTTACATAGTGAGCTATGGCTAACCGGGTGGACTGTTATTTACGTCCGCGATGACGAATTTATCATGTCAAACCGCCATATGCTAGACTTACCGTCTGTTGATTATTTATTCTCCTTGCCAGACCTGCAAACTTGATCAAATTAACTGTACAATCTGGCACACATTCGATAAAATAGCCCCGTAAATCCAGGTCAGGATAGCAACGTTTATCTTGCTAGATTTTTCCTCACCGACTGTTACTTTAACAACAGACCACCAGACAAATACAGCCCGTCCACTCTTCTCTGAACATATAGCTAAACGCTGTACTTACAAAATGGTATGAAATGTCGAAATTGCGTGCAAATAGGTTTATTTAAATATAATATTATTATAAAATACCTTGGATTTTTAGTATTAGAGATTAGGGTTTGACCTTCATCTTCCAAGTAGATTTTTTTGACAAATGTCGGAAGTAACCAATCGGAGAACATAAAAGGATCACGTGATTCATCGCGTGCGAAGCACGGAAGTGAAGGCTGAGTGGACCTTCTGCCTGCTGTATAAATTTCTTTACAATGAGACAATACGACCACAAAAACAAAGCATGTTTACAACACTCCCACAGGGTTTTACTGATGACTTTCAATAGGTAATAAGATTACTGAACTTGCCAATATTAGAAGATTTCTAATGCAACAGATACTGACTACCCAAAAATGATGCATAGTGCAGATACATTTCAGTTAAACGCAACATCCGAAAACACCTCCAATTACATAATACCATTAGTGTGATATTTTTTAAAGCTCAGGCTATCAATAGTATCGATTCGTTAAAGATCTTGAAATTGCCGAGCCGTGCACGCGAACAGTGCGCGCGCCCTGTGCTGGAGAGCGTCTAGCTGCTCCACGTTTGAGGATGACGTCAGGAGACCTAGCGGTACAGAAAACGCTCCGGGACTTTAGACAAACGGACAGTAGAGTACCAATATGAAGACCCGGAGCCTCAGTCGGTCCTGTGTAATAGTTTTTGTCAATTTAGTCATCTGCAGTATTTGTACAGTGAATGGTGAGTAACATCTTAAATTCTAAGTAGTTATTTTTTAATGCTTTTTCCAGTTGAACCTTCATAAAAGTACTGGTTGTCACTGCTTCACTGTAGTTAAACTAGTTTTGAGCTTTTGTCTTTTTTATGTTATTGACATCTTTTTACATGTTACAGAAAACACAAGTGAATTATGCTTCAAGTATTACAGTACTTAAATAGTGAATGTTTCTTACTGTGGGAAGGACTTTATTTGTGATTAATGAACATTTCACAGATTAGTACTTTATTTAGTGTGTCTTTTTCCCCTCAGTGTAGTTTAGACTATCTTGTATTACTCCAAAATAGTGTCTTACTGGCCATTTCAAAGTAGGACTGAGTTTTGATGAAGTAAAGTCATCTGTATCTGTATTGTTAAATTAGCATACTAACAGTAAATAATAATAATTACATAAATAAATGGTCTTACTCATTATGTCTTTTTTATTTTATCCATATAAATAAATTGTCCTGTTAAATGAAATGCAGATGGATTTAATATAGAGTGGATCTCAATAAGATGATACAGAGATGTCTGGTCCATTGTGAGGACAAAACAAATTTAATCCAGGAAAGGGGAAAGAAATTTGCACTCTACTGGATAATATGACTCATTACAAAATTCTGGAAAGTAAATCAGTGCAAAGTTGTATAGGAAAGTGCCTTTAATTTCTTGCTAAAGCATAGTCAAAGAACCTACATGTAATCTTAAAGAGCTCAGAGGGTAAACACGGCACAAATCTCCCAGCTTTTCAGAAAGCACGTTGTGTAACGTTTCACTCATCTTAGAAACGTGCGCCTAAGAGCATTTAATGTTCTTACATTCTGTTCATGCCTTTTCTATCATGATGGAATGAATGAAGCGCAGTGAATGCTGATGCTTCTCAAACAAAACATGAGCAGCATTTAATTAGGCGTCTAGTTTTTGTGTTATTAGCTAATTTTCTGGTATATTTTGTGATGCCTTCATGCTTATACACATAGCGATAACACAATATAAGCTCTTTTTCGTGTTCACTTATCTAGAAATACCATAGAACCTTTCCTACCTTCGAAAAGTATACATCTGCTTTCGAAAGTTCACCATGTGCATTGGCTATGCTGCTCACATCTCTTATCTTTTGTACTCTCCTGATCCTGTTGAGAAGTGTGAAAAGCGTTCCTTCCCTTTTTGCTCCTTTGTATCTTGTGAAGCTTAATATGCAGGACCACTCCGTCTGTTGCCGAATTATAACATAAGATCTACTTCCAGTCTAATCTTTGTAATTCCATTCACTCCTGCTTATGTGTGTCTGTATAGGAGATTACTGCAAGGTGAACCTGTGTCATAATGGAGGGACGTGTGTGACTGGCATTGGAGAAGAGCCCTTCTTCTGCATCTGTGCCGAAGGATTTGCTGGAGATACTTGCAATGCCACTGAGAATGGTCAGAAATCTTGTTTGTCTGCATTTTCCCGGTTTAACGCTCATTTACATTTTAGATTAGGTTTACATGGATCACCCTGTTCCCTGTGGAAAACCTTATTGCTCAGAGAATGCTCTTTCATGGCTTATTTAATGAGGCTCTCAGTTGTTTAATTTGATAATTAACGTTGTCTCAGATAAAATTTGAAATAAAAATGTTAAAAATAATAACGTGGGTAACATAGCATAGAGCTGGCAAAAATGCTTAAATATGATTTTCGATTGCAGACTTTGGTGTGCAAATGAACACAGTTTACAACCTTGCTGAGATCTCTTCTGAAACAAAGACACATCAGATTACTCTTTTGTTTAAAGAAAAATATGAGACACATGGGAATTAGCTTCTATTTGATTTCCTTTAAATCTCATTGCCATCTAGGAAGAACAATTCAAAAGATCACAAGTAGGGAAGGATCCAGAAACAAATCACTGAGGGTGCTTCTGAAATTAGTGAGGGTTCTCTAGCCTTAATGGAGATTCTTTCTGACATTGTATATTTGTCCCATTCATTGCTATGGTTGTCACTATGTCACTCATTGCAATTATGAGAGTGAATCCTTTATTTATATGTGGATGTCACACCTGAAACTTTGCAGTGCATATGAGGCCATTGGTCCTGTTAGCAGCATGAAGAACAAAACTTTAAATTTAAACTATGATTGGATTATATATAGTCTAGAAAGTGCGCAAAGAGCACCCCCTTATAATCACAAAAAAGTTGACACTCATCTTAGTTTACTGTGATCTCACAAAGAGTTCCATTATAATTAATGGAGCTCTCTCCACTGCACAGTACTAGCCCCTTTCACACATAGTCTTTACTGGTAAACTACTGGAAAATTACCATTAAGAGATAATGTGTGAACCGGACCTTTTCAGAAATAACGGTTAATTTGTTCTGGAAATTTACCGGTATGAGAAGTTGTAACATTACTAGTAAATTATGTAATGTGCTCTGTGTGAATGCAGAACGAGGTTACCGGTGTGAGCACATGAGCTTAGAATGCGCTGACGTCTACTCTGGGCCAATCGTAACAAAAATGAAAACATCAACAAAAATACTGACTGTGTATACCCCTCCATGGTTACAAATGATGTCACAGAATTTACTGGTATTTTGAAACTGATGTGTGAATGGTGCTGTACCGGTAAAAAGACCGAATGTCATTGCCTGTGTGAACAGCACATTGTTGTATTTACTGGTAAAGTTGTTCCAGTAGTTTTACTGCTGTTACTATGTGAAAGGGAATATCTCATTTATTTATAGAAAAAACAGTGGAAAAGCAGCGTAGTCGAATGAAATACCTGTGAAGAACTACTATTGTATGTCTGATATTTCATGTTTCCATCATGATATATACAGTATATACATATATATGAAGAGTTCAGATACAAAACCAGCTAAAAGCCATCTCGGTCAAAAGTGAGATAATGATACTGAGTGAATGCTCCTGACACATATTATACATCCATCAAAATTTTTTACTTCAAACTCGCTAAATCAGAAGTACCAGTACTTACATAGAAACCTATACGAAGTAGCCAGAAAGAAATGCTAATTTTAAAGAAATACGTCAGATGGATTTAGGGCCTTTTGCATCTGAACTCTTCATATATAATAATAGTTGACTAGTGTTATACCTTAAGTCATTTTGAATTTGAATTACCTTGACTTCTTAGATTTTTTTAAAAAGCATTTTCTTCGTATTATTTCTTTTACATTTTCATTTTCAATTTGACTAGTTAAAAAATCATTAAAAAAATAAAAAAAATCAGTCAAACGTTCTGAAAAAATTGAGATTTTAATTTTTTGCAATATTGCCAAGCTATAGTGTGTGATTAGCTACATTACTCAACACTGCAAAAACGCATTATAAATAGAAACTCTTGATGCAAACACAAATACGCACTACATTTTGCCAATATCCTATTATTGCAGCTTCAGCTGAGGGTGACCATCAGGCCACATCTTGCGTGCAATACATATATATATATATATGTGTGTGTGTGTGTATGTATATATATATATCATTTGATACTCACATCAGAACTTTCAACTGTTTTCCACTGCAGGTCCTTGCAGTCCAAACCCATGTAAAAACGATGGCACATGTGAGGTGATCTCTAACTCCAGAAGAGGAGACGTCTTTAATGAATATGTGTGCAAATGCCAACCTGGATTTGAAGGTGCACACTGCCATATCAGTAAGTTTTGTACCACTTATTTCACATTTACATCAGGCCGTCAGTACCTGTAGCAAATAACGTATTAGAGGGGTGTTTGTATGAAAAGGAGAACTTAAATTTGATCAAAACTGAACAAGCACACACATTGGGCCTTATTCATATAAAGTAGAAAAACAAATTTCTGTGTAAATATACAATAATGCTAGTTCTTTGTCCCAGTTTTTAACTAACTGCTTACGCACAAATTGAGACTCATTTGTACCCTGTTGTGAAATACATGAATATCCTATGATGCATTTGGTGGTTAACTTTTCTCCTATATGACGAATCATCTGGTGGCTGCAGGCCCATTGCAAAGAGACTAGATTTTAGTTACTTCATGCTGTATCAGTTGTTCCACTTTGTTTCATTGATCCATGCTTATAAATGTACTGTACATACAATGGCACTGGTGTAAACACCAGACACACCCAGGATGTTGAGCAGTCAGTAGTGGTTAAAAAGAGCTGTAACCAGAGTGAGTTTTAAATAGGCTTTGTTAAAATTTTCCAGTCCATGCAAGTCTCACCATGTATGATTTAACTCTTTGCTGCCTGAGGTCCTCTATAGTGGACACATCTATTGATGTCATTTTTAACCGTTCAGATGATGATGTTATATCCAAACACCATGACTGGTTTCAAAGAATCCATATTTGTAATTTTACATAACTAGGTGCCTTTATTCTATGCCGGAATTACCGTAATAAAGATTCTGACTTGTGTTAAAACTGACCAATGAAATGAAATGTCCAAAAATAGCAGCGGATTTAACCGTAAAATGTAGTTAAGTGGTGGTTTCATCATATTTCTGTTTATAATTCCTGTAACTGACTGTTGGTAATATCTTAATGCAGGATTTATTTAAAAATAAACAAAAGTATGAGTTAAATAAAGCTATTTAAAGTTCATTAATAAGGTATTTGCATAACAACGGTTACTTGTTGTAGTTAATAGTTTACAGTGTTGCCATAGAAATGCATAATTCATAGTCATCTAGTAATTATGATAATTACGACATGGCGTGAACACAGCAACTGTTCTCTTTATATGGCATTGTGGTTGGGGCTAATTCAAAACGTCTTATGAAAGTGTGATTCACCACACACATCTGAACTCTTCTGCTACTAAATTGCAGTGGACCAATGCATAATACATAATTTTATAAAATTAAAAAGGATTCTGGGAATATTTATGTTCTTGTTTTGAAGTAAAAAGAAGCATTAAGAAAAAAATGTTTGGTATTTAATAATTCATACATCTAAGAAGCATAAAATCCAAAGTGAAAAATGCTGATTTTACAGATATTAGACTAGCATTGGCACTGAAAGGCCTTCAAATGCAGCCAGGAACATTCCTGACAGACAGCTTCAGTACAATTAGGCAAGCCTTAATCAAGCCTAAGAGGTTTTAAACTTAAGAAGAACAGTACCAACCAGCCTGTGGGCAAAACATTTCCATCTAATGTCCTGGCCCAATTCAAACACTCATTAAAAGTTGAAAAGCAAAGCAACTGACACTAAAATTAAATTTAATTTGGTATTTTACATGTTTAGTTTGAATTATTTGGCAGACTGTGAAGTTGCTTTTGAATTGAATCCTTCTTTCCAAGTCATTTAGTATTTAGTTCAGATTAGATGACGCTCTAACATTATATAAGTTCATAGCTCCCAAAAAACTTTGACTCATGACAGTTTCTTCAGCAGCACATCTGACCTAGATTGATTGAACTTGTCTGGTTGTCAGTGCACAGGTGTGTTTGCTTATGTGAATGCATGTGTGTGTGCTTGTGTGCCATGTGTGAATCCAGGCATTAAGCAGAATGATGTTTTTTGTGTTCTTCAATCCTCTTAACAGTTTAGAAGCAAAACAACTTCTGTTCTGTTGTTGGGGCATGAATATGGTGTTTTCTTTTCTATTATAGTCTTTCTGTGTTATTTTCTGAACAAAAGGATAAAAACAGTGGATCTGCATGTTTCAGCTAGAATTATTAGGCTGTTAGTACTTTTACTAAACCAAACGGGGTAAGAAACAGCCCGCTGAATAATATATACATGTTGGGAAGTTTTTTTTTTATTATTTTATTTATTTTTAAAAAAAAATACTGTAAAAGCAGTAATATTGTGAAATACTATTACAATTTAAAATAATTTTATATTTGAGTATATTTTAACATGATTTTACATAATATTTTATATTATGTAATTTTTTCCTGTGATGCTGAAAGTTACATTTTAAAGCATCATTACTCCAGTTTTCAGTGTCACATGGTCCTTCAGAAATCATTCTAATATGCTGATTTGGTCCTCAGGAAACATTTCTTGTTAATAACAATGTTGTTGTAGCAGTTGTACTTCTGTAGTACTTTTTTTTGTTTTCTTTAATAAATGTCAAATTCAAAAAGATAAATTTAATGCATCATTGCTGAGCAAATGTATTACTTACAAATTCATAAATTAATTATACAATAAAATATAAATTAATTATAAATAATAGTTGATTCTAAGTAAATTAATAAAATTACTGACCCCAAATCTTTGAATGCTAGTGTATAAAGTAAAGAATTATGTTCCTCTTACAATTGTATCTTCTATATACCACATATTTCTGAGAAGTTTGCCCCCTAGTGAAGATTCATAATAACTGCAGTAAGCCAGTTTTAATTTTAATTAAAAAATTATCTTTAATAGTTAGAAAATTGTACAAGCAAACATCTTGTAAACGTGCTGTGTATGCAGTTTGCAGCAGTTTACTGGAAATGCAGACCATCCCACCCTGTGCTCCACACAGAACTCTCTGTCCCCTTTGAGGAAATTTAGAGATCCTGTAGCCACCTGAGTGAGCGCACAGGCCGAGCATTGTGCCACCCCACACCTCAGTCACCACACTTATAATTATACATACTTCAGCTGCAGCTACATGACATCTCCCTTCCTCTGCAGAGAAGTGTCCCATTACAACATTTCCAAATTACTGTATACTTACTGTATTATTTTTGGTGTTCTTACACAGATGTGAATGACTGTGCAAACCAGCCTTGTAAGAACGGAGGCCTGTGTCGTGATCTGGATGGGGACTACACCTGCCAGTGCCCTTCTCCATACGTTGGGAAACAATGCCAGCTACGTGAGTTTTTATATACAGCCAATGGTTTCCTGGTGGCAGTTTCTAATTTAACCTCAGTTTTACTTGCCATAACGTACATTTAGGATGCCTTAATGATGACCCTAAATATTAAAGGAATAGTTCACTACCAGAACAAAAGTGTACAGATAATTCAAACTCACCATAGGAGTCCATATGGTACTGGTACTCACACTATATTATGGTTCAGGCTGTACATCTCTGTTGGGGATGGAGGAAGGTGGAATCATAGAGTCCCAGATCTCGGCTTCCTCTGTACACTCTGGCATTCTAGGGCTGCAGCACTGGGGACCGGAGCTCGCACGCCTCAACAACCAGGGCCTTGTCAATGCCTGGAGCTCCGCACCCCAAGACAAGAACCCCTGGATTGAGGTTTGCTAGTCAGCCCATTTTACTGAATGTTATGTCATAAATTGGACCTCTTTATTGCAAGAAAATAATCCGAAAAAATGGTTTTGAAAATCCTTTTAAAATATTTGTGTGAGAACTAAAACTTTGATGGTAAATACGCACCCCAAAATTAAAATTACCCCATGATTTGCTCACCCTCAAGCCATCTTGGGTGTATGACCACCTTCTCACAGATGAATACAACAAGAATTATTTTAAAAAACGTCCTGGCTCTTTCAAGCTTTATCCACAAGTTTCCTACACCCCATGAGGCCTTGCGTCAAAAGTGGGAGCGTTGTCCGAATCACAGTAAACAAGCGGGACATGACAGTCATTTATTCAACAGTTGAAAGTAGTGATGAGCAAATGAAACCTCGTGAAGCACTGACATTTTCCTCTGACTGTTTTGGGAAAAGATTTAAAGCTTTGTGTTTGTCACATTAACAACACACAATCTTCATCTGGCACACCCCTTAACACAAGCTCTAATGCCTTAGTTCAAATGTCACATCACTAGTTAACAATCATTCAAGATTTAGTGATCCAAACGTGCTAACAATGTGGGAGCACAGCATCGAACAACACATGTTGTCCCTGAGCACCATAAGGACATCTCTCATAAAGGTTTACAACTTTACAAAGTAAACAATGATCCGAAAAACTTAGCCTCTCGCTAATTAGCATACAAAATACCATTGGTATACTACTACTGCCGCCTCACCGGAAGTTGTACCCATGTTCTTCAAGAAAATTTTAAAAACAAGGTTGATACTTGATAAAGGATAATAAAAAAACAAACATAAGATATATACAGTGCCTTGCGAAAGTATTCATACCCCATCATTATTTTATGTTTTGTTATGTTGCAGCCTTATGTTAATCTGCTTTAAATTACTTTTTTCCCCACATCTACACTCCATACACCATGACAAAACAAAAACAGAATTGTTACAACTTTATACATTTATTAAAAAAAAAAAAAAAAAAAACTTAAATAAGTATATTCCATAAGTATTCATACCCTTAACCCAGTACTTAGCTGAAGCTAATACTTTCGCGAGGCACTGTTATTCTCGATAGAGGCTGCAATGTTGCATCCATATTCACTAAATTCATATCCATTCAAGTGGCACACACTTTAAACATAAGTAAAATAATTCCTCAAAACAAGAAACTCTTCACTGTAAGTGTTTTAAAATGTTTGAGGTGTGGATGTTTTTGAAGGCCATTTTTGGTGCATTATACCAGAAAAAAGTATTTTAAAAGATGCTTTTATTGTCATTTTCAAAGTAATTACTTGATTTTATTGCCATCATGTATGTGTACAGTATGGGCCATTTCACACCAAGAACAGTAACTATAAAGATAACTATTTCAGCTTATACAGCCACACTAACGGATAATAATGTTCTGTTTATTATAAGCGCGTGCTACAGTTGTATGTCGTCTGCTGATTTAAATACTCAAGCTCTTTAACACTGTATCGGATTGGTTGTCAATGTTCTGAAAGTGATCATTCCTCTGTGCCATTATTGTTATAGTTGTGTTGTGAACTTTCCTATTCTCATAATATTGAGAAACTTTGGGGAACTTTATAGTTATTGTTATCATGTTTGGTGTGAGTGGTCGTAGACAAGTAATTATCAACAAAATAGGACAAAGTGATTCAGATGTTTACACTTCCTGTCCATGATTTTCTCATTTTAGGTTAACATGCAGAAGAAGATGCGTCTCACTGGAATCATCACCCAAGGAGCCAGCCGCATGGGGACAGCAGAATTTGTCAAGGCTTTTAAGGTGGCTTCCAGCTTTGATGGCAAATCATACTCGGTGCACAAAGCGGATGGCCAGAGAAAAGACAAAGTAAGAAACATTACAAATCTTGTCCTCCGTATGTGTTAAAACCTTCCTCATATGCTAAAAGCATAATGTTTATACTTATGGCTCTTATTATTCAGATGTTTGCAGGAAATACAGATAACGATGGAACTAAGACAAACATGTTTGATCCTCCCATTGTGGGCCAGTATATTCGCATCATTCCCGTGGTGTGCCGTAAAGCATGTACTCTCCGCATGGAACTTGTGGGCTGTGAACTTAATGGTAATTTCAGTTGAATTAATTATGAATCATTATATTTATATTAATACTTTTTAAAAATCATTCTTAGCCATTTAGCACTCTCATTTTATCTAACATGACAGTGCACTCCAGCACAATCGGTTGCACTGATCCGCTGGGCATGAAGTCCCGTCTCATCTCTGACGTGCAGCTTACAGCATCTAGCAGCTTCCGCACCTGGGGTATAGATGCCTTGACCTGGTACCCCTTCTACGCTCGCCTGGACAAACAAGGCAAGACTAATGCTTGGGCGGCAGCACACAACAACCGCTCAGAGTGGCTCCAGGTGAGACTGTGAGACGTTGTGTCACAAAAATTCTCAAAAATAGGTTTTTAAATCATAATCATTCAGTTATGCTATAAACCCATCATAACATGACATGCAGTAGTAAAATTAGTAATATACATCATCCTATTTTTTTATTTTGGTAATTTTGGACTGCAGCCTGAGGTTTGTCTCTGATGGTTTAATGTGTTCTTTCTCACATCACAGCTGGATTTGGAGAAACCTAAAAGAATCACAGGCATCATCACTCAGGGAGCAAAAGACTTTGGAGTTGTGCAGTTTGTTTCAGCCTTTAAGATTGCATACAGTGTTGATGGACAATCTTGGAGCATTGTGAAGGATCAAACAACAAGAACAGATAAGGTTACACCAATGACAACATCTTTATTTTAAATATACATTTCTGTTTAAAGTTTTGGGGTTATTAAGATTGTTTTAGCTATCTAAAGTGTTGAAAAAAGTAAAGTTAAATAAAGACAGAGTAAAACCAAACAAAACAGGCAATAAAACAATGTAAAGTTTGTTTAACGGATGTCCAGAGGCAGTTGGATCCACAGACACGGGCGGCAACAGAAAAAGCATATACTCTTAGTTTTTAAACATGAACGAGGGACAGATAAAAGAGCACTATCAGAAGATCTTAAAAGTCTAGTAGATGACAGAGAAGTAAAATGAGTTCCAAAATGGACTGGGAGCCAATGAAGCAAAGCTAAAATTGGCGTGACATGGTCATATTTCTTCACCTTGGTCAACAGCCTTGCAGCTGCATTTTACCATCTGGAGGCTTGTAAGCGACAGTGACCCAAATACAATGAATTACAACTTCTAAACTTGAGGTCATAAAAACATGAATAACCTTCTCCACAGGGTTGCCAGGCTTTCACAGCAAAACCCGCCCAATTGCTACTCAAAACTAGCCCAAAAGTAGCCCAATTGCATTTTGAGGGGGTCCCGCCCTTCTGGGGGGTAAAATAAACCTTTTTTGTCGGGGTTCCCTTGGTAAAATGACCATTCCAGGGGCTAAATATTACATTATTGGGGTCGCTTCAACAAGCAGATATGAAAAACAGCCCGCGGCAACAGTGTTAAAGTAGCCCAATTCCGTGGGAAAACCGCAGACTTGGCAACACTGCTTCTGCAGGTCTTGAAAAGACAAAAACAGTTTAATTTTGGAAATAATCAGCAGTTAATAAAAACTGTTCTTAACAACAGAATTGATTTGTTTGGGTTAACATAATTCTCCAGGGTGATGATACCAGCGTTTGTAACATGGGAGGAAATTGAGGGAAAATGATTGCCCAGCTCCTTAATGAGACCACTGCTCAATTTTGGAGGGCCAAAAACAATTATTTCTGATTTGTCCGCATTAAGCTGGAGAAAGTTAGGCTATGTTCACACTTGGCTTCTTTTCTGAAACTGCCAGCATCTGTTTTACATTATAATCCTATGGAGTAAACCGTGTTTTCAAAAAAGTCCTGAGCACTTTTTTAAACGCCACCGCGGGCGTCTTTTTCTGCAACTCAGAGCGTCTTTTCAAGTTGAAAAAAGTTCAACTTTTCTGAAAGAAGCGCCTTTTTGACAGCTGACCAATGACTAGCGAGTAGCCAGAACTGACATTTTCATAACAACAAGAAAAAATGGAGAAGGTGCCGGTAGATAGACTTTTATTTTATTGTTGTGAACCGACATTCTCAACCGACGCGTGGGTCCGACAGCCTTGTGGGCAGCACGTCGACATGAACGCCGCTGCGCTTCGGGCGTGTCTTTTCAAGTCCCGGCCCACATACCCTTCCCGATCCAGTCCCTCCTCCCCCCTCTCTTCCCCACTTCGCTTCCTGTCTAAAAACTGTCTTATCAAATAAAGGGCAAAAATGCCAAAAATGCCAAAAACAAAACACCAGCGCAACAGCGAGCCTCCTCTTTTCTCGACTTACTGTTGCAGTTGTTGTTATAGCAACGCTATCAGATTTTTATTTATTTATTTATTTATTTTACTAAAAAAGCGCCCTTGTCAACTTTTTCTTGTCAAAAAAGACGCCAAGTGTGAACATAGCCTTATTTGCTAAGTTCTGTATAGTCAGCATATAAATAACATGAAACACCGTGCCTCCTAATAATATCCCTCAGTGGATGCATATATAAGTTAAAAAGAAGTGGGTCCAGAATAGATCCCTGAGGTACTTCACTAATAATTGGAGCAGAAGATGAAGAGAGCTTGTCTTACTTTATAGAAAAAAACCTGTCCGTGTCTACACTGGACGCGACAAAGCGACCGTTGCAAATCATTTGAACTTTGCGTGAGCTCGTCATAAATAGAACGCGGCAGCAGTTTACTGTCGGGAATTTGTCGTGTCGCGCCGCCCCGCGCCGCATTCAGTGTAGACAGCATCATTGATTACAATGGGTTCTACTGTATTTTGTCGCGTCGCGTCGCGCCGTGCAGCTAGCGTCCGGAGTAGACATGTGTCAGAGATATGAGGTTTAATGTTTATAGGTCTCTTATGTTTGCCAAGGGTGATCAAAAATAAAAACAACAGTAAAACCAGTAAAATATTTTGTGAAATATTATTGCAATTTAAAATAGCAGTTTTATATTTCAGTGTATTTTAAAGTGTAATTTGTTCCTGTGTGAATTTTCAGCAGTCATTACTTCAGTCATCAGTGTCACATGATCCTTCAGAAATCATTCTGAATCATGCTGATTTGGTGCTGATTATTATCAATTTGAAAAGTTTTCAAAACTGTACTGCTTAATAGTTTTATGTAAACTAAGATACATTTTTTGAGGATTATTTGCTGAAAAGAAGGTTCAAAAGGACAGTATTTATTTGAAATATATAGTTTTCTAACAATTTGAAAGGATCAGCTTAATGCATCCTTGCTGAATAAAATTGTTCATGTCTTTAAAAAAAAGAAAAAAGAACAAATCCAACTGTCCCCAAACGTTTGAATGTTTTTTTTCTTAGTGTTTTGAGTTGGGTGTAGGGTGCAATATCACGTGGTTTTGTTTACTTGGTACAGTAAATCTCTCTGTATGATACTCAGAGGAAATTAAAGAATAATCTAATAACTCAGCTTTAGTTATTTATATATAACAAAACCCTCAAAGCACATAGCTCTTACACTTTTTACAGTCATGTCATCTGACTAACTGAAATGTTTTCTTCCTGCAGATTTTTCAAGGCAACAAGGACAACAACACTCACAAAAAGAATTTGTTCGAGCTCCCCTTCTATGCTCGATTTGTGCGGTTTCTGCCCTGGGAGTGGCATGAGCGGATAACTGTACGCATGGAGCTGCTGGGCTGTGATGATTAGCGGACGGACACGCTGAAGGCTGCACACTGCCTCTCTCTGCACTGGTTTCACCTGAAGTGTGTCTGCTGGTTGTAGGTGATATTTTGTTTCAGTGTATCCATTAGCTTCATCTGCATTGCTTTGTATTTTATTGTATCAATGCCATTATTTTGATGTACTTTGAAAGGCTCATTTGATCGAATTTTCAAAGCCTTTGGGCAAAGATATGACTTTATGAAATCACCTTTTAAAGGTATCCTCCTTATTCTTCAATGTGGAAGTAAACCTATGGGCAAGATGTCAGGTTCATTAGCCACTATAGGGAAATAACAAGAATATAAAACGTGCAGCAAACAGTAAAAAGATAAAATGGATACAGATAAAAATGGCTGGACGTGGATGAGACTGGAAGCCAGACCCAGAAAATGTACAAATGGCTGCACCTGCTCTTACAGGAAAAGTAAGATGAATAGGTCACCCAAAAAGAAAATATTTTGAAGAATGTACAGCTGAAGGTAGCCACTGACTTTCATAATATTTGTTTCCATACTATGGAAGTCAGTGACTACCACAAACTGTTTGGTTATGAACATTCTTCAAAATGTCTTCTTTTGTGCTCAACAACTGAAAGAAACTAATACAGGTTTGGAACTACTTGAGAGAATTTTCATTTTTGGGTGAACTATCCCTTTAAATACACTGCCCTCCAAAAGTTTGGAAACTCCCCTGGCAAAGTGTGGTTTTGGACGATATCAGCATAAATCCTTATCATTTTTTGGAGCAAATACATTAAAGTAACTTGACATTATCATTGAAGACCAGCAATAATAATTTTCATTTTGATTACATAATAATGGCAATATATACATGTCAAAGTCAGACATGCCCCTTTGCCAACTGTGACGCCTGGTTACTGGTTTAAACTTGGCCCAGGTTTTTAAAAGATTTTTGGGTCAGCACACCTTAATAGCTTCAACAATTGATTGCCAATTAGGTTTAGAAAACAATGAATTTAGGCCCAGATTATGCAGAGCTG
>JAHKKF010516420.1:0-54290 GCA_019740295.1 Labeo calbasu | reverse complement strand
ATAAATTAATTAATTAATTAATTAATTAATTAATACCAAAGATTTATGCACTCTCTCTATCATATTTCATATTATGAAAACTGGTAAAACAAATGAAAATGTTATAACAGTGAAACTCCTAATAGTAATTCCAAATAGCAATAGCCTATATTTCTCTATTCAAATAACAGCGGTTGAGTAAGTGCATTTATTCAGCGATCACAAACGCAAATAATACAGTCAAGATCTCATGACAGAACACAGACTGGTTGATTGACACTTTCATTTTGATCACTCCAGCTTGTTTGTCGGTGCTTTTGGTTCATCGTTGACGCTTCCGCAACAAATAGTGAGCTTGTGCACATGGTTGCCAGATTGCTTAAAATAAGCAACATACCGGGCAGAAAATGTATCTTTGTAACAGCGAAGCTCTGATTCAGTGATTTGAACTCTTGATATCTGGCAACCGCACTCATGAAAGCTCGCGTAGTAGAGGCGTGTAATACATAAGGGGATGTAATATTTAACGTTCGGTGCGTTATCAGCCGGCCCTAATAGGAGTCTACTTTTTTGTTCCAAAAATGTACAAAATGTCATTTCCACTGCAAAATGAAGGGTGAAATGGTGTGATCCTGATAAATGTGATAGTGCAGGGTTGCCAGGTTTTCATAATAAAATCCGCCCAATTGCTATTCAAATTTGCCTAATCGTCTTGATGGGGGTCCCCCAGCAAAGTTCGCTTTCTGGGGGGTAAAAAACACATTTTGGCAGGGTTCCCTTGGAAAAATGCACATTCCAGGGAGGGATGCACGATACTGGATTTTTGCTGATATCCAACATGCCGATATTTTTCCACTCATTTTGGCTGATTGCCGATACCGATATATTTCCTTTTGTTTGGAAACAACACCAAGTCTCTCCTGTGTGGAAATTATAAGCAAATTATTTTTAATTTTGGTTATTTTTTAAAAAGAATTATTGGTTAGAATTAAACAATAATGAAGTTCTTTTATAATGACAGTACGTTGAAACTTTGAAAATAACTATAAACTATATATCAATCGCTGCTTCTTTTTTTTCTCAGAAAAAAGGGTATATATTTTAGTCAGTTGTTTTAGACACTGTTATCGGCATATGTTGAAGTAGATTCGTCTCTTGTCTTCTCTGAGAGAATATGCGCCATTAATGCAGCATTAGAAAACTTCAGTTTTTTTTTTTGTTTTTTTTGTTTTTACTTTCGCTTTCTGTATAGTGAATTGACTGAAGTTAAGACGTTCACCGGCATAAATAATGCGCATAGTTTTTACGTTTTTTGTGTGATATCCATTGACTCGCCTTCGTGGTTTAAAACTTCGACGTAACCGCAAACCCCCATGCATATGTATCTTAAATGCGGGGAGACATGAAAGAGGAATCAACTCGGAATGCCGCACTGTCTGAAACGCGTCTCTATGCTTGTGCGCTTTGGGTGTGTGCAAAAACAGAGCGTAAGTAACGAATCGAGTTCTGTTTCATTTCTTCTTCTTGTGGTTTTAAATGGCTTGAATGTCTAAATTGGCCTATTAATCTGCAAATCACATGCCGAACGGTGACGTCTGGACATGGTTCATACTATCACGGATCAACTGCGATCCGTTTAAGGCTTAATAGATTATATGACCGATCAGAGCAATCTTTTATTTACTAATTTAACATTAAATCATCTAATTGTTACTCCATATCAATCGCATACAACGAAAGTACAGAATAATTTGAACAATCATTTACGCACAATAAATAACAGAGGATCATATCTGTACAGATTTTCCCTAGAATGTTCTCGCGACCCGGTAGAAATTCTTCCACGGCCCGGTAGTGGGTCGCGACCCAGTGGTTGGGGACCTCTGGTATAAAGCAAAATTTTGACAAAATTAACACATTAATGAACAAATCAGTATATATAAAATTGTGTTTTATTTAATTCATGTAAGCTATAGCTTCTGACCTTCAAATCAAAACATACTCATGATTTTATGACATCAATTACTGCTTTATTTAATCAGAAACAGTCTAAATGTTATTTGTGTATTTTACTTTCATTTTATTAGAAGTAGGCCAACAGCGCCCCCTTTGGAATTAAAACTCCTTACGAACAGGCATTAGGACCAGGGGAGGCTGCCACTGCTGCCGCTGCTGCCACTGCACGTGCTATTACTGTTTACTCTATCACACACCAAACGCGTCATTCTGTTCCTGCAGTGAATCTAATCATTATTTGCTTTGCTTCAAGAATGAGCCACACTGCTGACCTGATCTAATCGCTAGCACACCCTCACCAAATTAGACCCTCACCACAGAGTTATTCCTCTTATCGGCAAGACATATTGGCATAATTTTTCATATCAATGCCGATATTTACATTTAAAGCCATTATCGGCCAATTCCAAAAATCAAGTGATATTAGAAGACAGATTGAACGAAGTTGTTGAGGAAACACCCATATAGCATTTTGCTTCTGTTCTACCCCATTCTGTTCTTAGAATGGATTTTATAGCTGAGAGCAGCATGACTGGATGGTTTATCATCATATTTGACATATTTAATAAAACATATTCCTCAGCCAGCAATACCGCAATGAATTCAGTCGCTCTATAGATTTAACAGGAGGGAGGGGAGTAGAAACCGAGAGATTTAGATATGAGAGGGGGCGCGATGGGAAGAGTAGTTGGTGGGAAAGGCAGCGTGGGCACGATCAAGAACCTGCCGCAGTTCAGCCACTGCCAACAGCCTCTTCCTCCTCCTCATCATCATCCTCACTCGCAAACTCTGTCCCCTGCACCCACACAGTCACACCAGAGAAAGAGAGAGAGAGTGATCTACAGTTACAAAGCAAATCCCCTAGAGACAAAAAAGAGAAACACAGAAAGAGATGTATCACGATAAAGAGAGCGAGCGAAAGAGAGAGAGCAGTCATCTTCAGAGATGGAGAGCAGGCGAGTGTGCAGGAAAAAAATGGGAGGGCGAGCAAGCCAGTGAGCGAGGGAGGGAGAAAGAGAAAGAGAGAGAGTGAGAGGAAAACAGTGTCGCAGTCGCACACGGCTGTGTGTTCGTCTACAGCTCGTTATTACCGACAGCTCCTCGATTAGACACTTTCTGAGGTGAAATCGGACAGGCAGATGTTTGAATGACAGCTGCAAGAAACGCGCTCTGGATTTCAGAGCAACGGGCTGATGCGGTCAGCAGCGCAGGTTGTCACAGAGCTTTTTTAGGACAGGTTGAACCCTAACAGATTGGATACCGAAGGCCTTCAGCTTTCTGAAAGCAGGTTTTGTGCTCACTTAATAGATATTTTGCAGCTGTGCTTAATGGGTAAGCTCTGCCATGCGTCCCTCCCTCCTTGTATGTGCTCTCTGTATGTGTATTCATTTTTTTTTTCCGCTTATTTTTAGTTCCTCCAGTTGTATTCGTGCAGCGGTTGCGTATGTTTCTTAACTAGAAGGATGCACCATAGATTATGTAATGCAAAGAGGATTAAAGCTCATATTTAAATATTCTCTCTCTTTTTTTTTTCCAATCATCCAGCGAGGACGTGTGCAAACATGGCTTCACGGTCATCGTGGACATGCGTGGCTCCAAATGGGATTCCATCAAGCCCCTGCTGAAGATCCTGCAGGAATCGTTTCCCTGCTGCATCCACGTCGCCCTCATTATCAAACCAGACAACTTCTGGCAAAAACAGAGGACCAACTTTGGCAGCTCCAAGTTTGAGTTCGAGGTATGGTCGTCTTTCAGGTTCTTACTTGTAGGGTTGTGTTGAGAGGCGTAGCTGGAGGTGAATGTTGACGCTGTTGGAGCTCACTGTCCATCACAGCATGTTTTGATTATTGCATGCTTTAATATGGTATAATTAGTGTTGTTCTGTTAACCCGGTTGATGTATATTAGCAGTGTTAAAATGGTTGTTTTCGTTATTTTAATTTGAAAGGTTTTTGTAGATTACGCCCATTCCCAGTCCTCTGAAAAAATCTGTTGAAATGGCTTCTCTGCTGCATTTTTTCGTCTTATTAATTAATAATCTGCGGGTTTGTCTGTGACATCCGATCTGTGTTGGTGTGAGCATGTGAAGGTGGCTCTGGTTGTGTGGGAGTGTGTGGGTGTTGATGTTCTGTCTGTCTGTCTGTGTGTGTGTGTGTGTGTGTGTGGGGGTTGACTAGATGAATGTAAATGTGGATGCAGCAGAAATGCTTTTTCGGCATAATTTTCTGCATTTGTTACATATTGAGCCGTCTCGATTGCAAGGTGTTGGTGCAACTTTGTTTTCGCTCACAGAGCTGTCAGAGTGGAAAGCTTTTTATTTTTTTATCTCACTTGTTTTTGAGTGCAGCGGTGTTTGTTTTTATTGGAGTAGAAGCTTTTGTGTTGTGCATGCGTTCAGTTTGACAGTGAAAGCGCTTATGGAAAATAAAAAAAAAAAAGGTGGCTGATGTCACAACTGTATAAGAATAATGTTTTAGGTCAAATGATGATCAGTTTCTCAGACCACCATGAATAAAACATGATTACGAAATATTTGAAATAGACCAATCAGGATCTGGTATGTTACAGTGATGTCATCACTGATGTTACGTGTCATGTCGGAATTACCGTTATTAAAAAAAAAAGCCCTGAGATTCTGCTCTGAGCTTCACGTCACGTCCTCGGACTCTGAAATCGTTTGTTTCTATGGCAACGTTCATAACACCTAAAAGATCAATGTGCGGCTGTGATGTGAATGACAGTAAATTCCTCACTGCATCAGTTCTGCTCTATTTTCTCATGTGAAATATTGAGGAAAAAATAAAGGGCATCAGGTATCAGTGGTTGTAGCAGTATATCAAACAGAAATATGAAGAGGTTGCCAAATAACTACCTTTAACTGATGAAGCTGAGAAGCAATTGGGAGAAGTTGAAGCTTTCCAGTACATGGAATTATAATATTTTTGACATAATATGAATTCAAAAAGGCATACTCACACTGACAGTGATGTATTCCAGTTTCTGTTGATAGATGGCCTGTTGAAATTAATGGGCTGTGCATATGAAAATGTGATCATACATATGAAATCCATTTTATTTTTTTTGTTTAAATTTTTCTGGACTCTCTTTTAATGGTTAAATTTAAAAATATTATTTAAAAAAACATGTATAATTAATTGAAATCGTGAAACTTAAACTATTAGTTCACTTCCAGAACAAACATTTACAGATCATTTACTCACTCCCTTGTCATCCAAGATGTTCATGTCTTTCTTTGTGAGTTTGAACTGCAGTTTAAATGTCGCTTCAAAGGGCTCTAAATGTTCCCAGCCGAGGAAGAAGGGTCTTATTTAGCAAAACAATTGGTCATTTTTGTAAATAGATTAATATTTGTGCACATTTTAACCCCAATTTCTCATCTTGTCTAGCTTTGCGTTGCACATGCGTACTGTGTGCACTCCTGTTTGAGACAGTTAGGGTAGGTTGCACAAAAAACTCCCATGTCATTTTCTTCTCCAACTTCTAAATCGCCCTACATCGCTGTAGAAGTACCGGCCGAGTGTTTACAAAGTGAATGTGCACAGAAGGTCAAACGACCTTTGCAAAAAAACAGTGATGTAGGACAATTTTGAAGTTGGAGTAGAAAATGAGATGGGAGTTTTTCGACATACCCTAACTGTCTTGAACGGGAGTGCACAGAGTATGCATGTGCGTCGCAGAGCTAGACAAGACTGTTAAGGTTAAAAAGTGTATAAATATGAATTTATTTATTAAAAATGACCGCTTTGCTAGATACGACCCTTCTTTCTCAGCTGGGATCGTTTAGAGCCGTTTGAAGCTGCATTTAAACTGCATTTTAGAAGTTCAAACTCACAGGCACCATCTAAGTCCACTATATGGAGAACATTCCTGAAATGTTTTCCTCAAAAAAACATAATTTCTTTACGACTGAAGAAAGAAAGACATAAACATTTTGGATGACGAGGGTGTAAATAATCCTTTAACACAATTTAACAGCAATATATTAAAAGCTTAACAAAAATGACATTTTAAGGCCCTATGAAATACGTTTTCGTTTTTTCTCGTATTCAGGTTTATTTTTAGCAAATTCTGTGTTTTCCATTTAATTTTCTGCATTCCTTTTTAATGGTTTATTTAACTTCAGTAATCAAAAGCATCTCTAGGTAATTGATTTTATAAAAACATATATATTTCTTTCTTTTTTTTTTGCAGAAATACTGTGTTGTGTATTTACATTTTTCTGGTAAATAAATTCTGTTAAATATTTTTTCTGGTAATTATTCCTTAGTAATGTTTTAATAATAATAAAATAATATAATAATACAATAATTGTATTATTAGCATCAGTACTATCATTACATTATGCAATATATTTCTGTCACAGTTTCTTAAAGTTAAACCAAACTTTTATTTTGATAGATTGCTGTGAAGACCTTTTAAGTTTTTATCTGTATATAATATGATGATAGTTTTTCTCAAAAGAAATGGTAAAATGTTCATCAAGTGACTCTCAAAGCAGTTCTGGAGATTGTTTGTGTTCATGCACTCATATATTGAGGAGGCAGAGGCTGAAAACACCACGAGTGTCACGCGTGCTTCAGTATGTGTTTAGTAAACGAAACCGCACGTCTGCACCATTCATTCACACAGAGAGACTCAGAACACGCAGGATTCATATTGAAATTTTTGCTGCTTAGACACAGTTTTGATTTAAGTGTACTGACCTACTTTTGATTTATACATCCCAAATTTTGCAAATTCCGTGACATTCCGCATTATACAGTAAATTCCATTTTTATGACTGGATTCTGCAATTCCATCCACATTTTCTGCATCGTGGTACTCATAAGGCCCTACACTTAGGATCTATTACTGATAAATCTAAAATGTCTATGATTTTTGGACGATAATGAATTTTTTTTTTCTGCTAAATACTGAACTTTCTGCTGGGGAGTGTGTTTGCATGTTAACTACAGCCGCTATCTTTACTCCCATTGGTAGTTGCCACATCACCGCTCATTTGCATAAAAGTAAGCTTTTCTCAGCTTTGTTGAGTTGCTGACCAAGAGATTCACGAGCATCAACAGTGATTGTTGATCATACAAATCACCAGCTCTCAATGAAAATGAATTATTTCCAGGTCTTTATCACTGTCAGTGAGAACTGGATGTTTTTAGACTTAAATCTAAAACTTCTTAAATAATAAAAATTTATTACAGTGTTAAAATTAATAAAATAAGATGAATTGCATTAAAAAAACAAAAACAAATAAAATAAAGAAAATAAAATAAAGAAAATAGAAATTTTGAAGAACTATAATAGGATTAATATAATATGTTAATAATATTTAATATTGTTATTTAATAATTTATATAATAAATAATTCTAAAATAACATTTCTGTTAGAAAGGCTTTAAGGAAGTGAAGATATACTTTGGCCAATCACAGTTCAGCATGTTGGTGTCTGTCACATATATTCGTCAATTTGCCCTATTTGGCTGCTTTTCTTCTCTCACAATGCTGTGATATTGTGTGTGAATTGCAGTGGGAGGATCAGAAGCACTCCCTACCATCTGGTGGTCCATGTAAGTCCAAACAAGTGTTGAGCACAACACATGATGAAATGTTTCTGGTGGGCAGGGTCAAGGAATTTGTCATAGGAACGGCTGCAAGCTCTCATCTCGCCCACTGCTCATGACATGCTGCATTTCTCATAATTAACGAACAGCAAAATATGAGCAGAAGGCTAAAAAAGCAAATGCAGTCCATAGCTCACATTATTCTCATTGCAGTTAATGGACTAATGGGCAGTATGCTCATGTTGATGTGTGTCTGTGAAAGGCTGCAGATGCCTGTATGACAGCAGGACTTGAATTGATGAATAGGGTTAGACAGCATTTACCTTGAATTCACAAAAGAAACACACCTCCGCTCTCTCCTCTTTCACGGCTTTGATGAAGCCCACTCGGGCACATTTGTTTTCTTTTTCTTTTCCCCTGTCTATTCGTTTGTAGAAAGAATAACAATATTTTTTTTAGGTCGTCTTAGAGCAGACAAAATGTGATGAGAAATAAATGAATGGAAGAGTGGAACTTTTGCGTCTGTCTGAATTGCTACACAGTACTCTTGCGCTCGTGTGTGTGTGTGTGTGTGTGTGTATATATATATTCAAATACAGATATAATAGCAATGAGGCAATAATAAAAGTAATAAAAAATAGTATAAAGTATCAAAAGCAAGTAATCATATGATTTTATTGAACAAAACTGTTAAAATACATAGGGTTTTATAAACAATAGAGCTAATGAACATTATGCATTATAACAAATGTCTGCAGAGGGCGCCAACGGCCTGACAACCGTTTTTACGCTTTACTGCGCGATCTATTCCGTGTTTAATATTAACTCAACAACAATTAATTCAAATGTCTAATTAATCTTTAATATTTGGCCATTCTTTATGATAGAAAAGCTACAGCCACTGTAATTTCTTGAATATGTGGACATCAAAACGTGTAAACTCAGAGTGAGGGTTTAAACTTTTATTTTGAAAATTGCCTTGAACAGTTAACTTGGCATGTTTCGGAAGATAATGTTTTCTCATGTGTTTGCGTAGGTTTCTAAATGATTTACCTTACAAATCTGATGAAATAGCGCACGTTGCATTCCCAGATGAACGTTATAATAAACCCGAACTCACAACAACATGCAGAGATGGAGTTTGAGACGCTGTAAAGGAGAACAGTTTGTGTAGTAGTATTTACTGTGAACGGAGCCCCTCTGAGATAAACGTACGTAACCTACACGCATATATTAAACCTGCAACACATATGTATTTAACTGAATCGTAGTGTTTGTGAATTGTTAATAGCATTATGCTTCATTATGATTTTAATTGGGTTTAATATGTGGGATGCGCCACTTCCGGTGTTTTGCCGATTACTCGATAGGGGCAAAATGTAATGGAAGTTTTTTTTGTTTGTTTTTTTTTTTTAATCGAATGCTTGAATAGAATCGATGGATAGTTGCAGCCCTAGCTAAGTCTAATTTAAAAACAACAAAAAAAAAAAACACCTAAAAATCAGATTATAATAGATTTTAAAGGGATAGTTTGCCCAAAAATGAAAATACTGTCAAATTATTCACCCTCATGTCGTTCCAAACTTGTAAGACCTTCGTTCATCTTTGGAACACAAATTAAGATATTTTTGATGAAATTGCCTTCTTACGGGTTTGGAACAATATGAGATTGAATAATTAATGCCAGAATTGTCTTTTTTGGGTGAACTATCTCTTTAAAACATCAGATATGTTCTGATTGAATGTGTTTGTTTTGCCACATGCATATACATTTGTATACAAATTTACATTTTTCCAGAGGCTCTCAGCTGCCTCAGGTAGTTCAGAGCGAGTTTGTGTTACTGCAGTGCTGGTGATGTTATCGCCCTTTCTGACGCCCTCAGGCTTCATGCTGGGAGTCTGTCTGTCTCTAGGTAGTTTGGACCTCACGCGGTCCCCGAGTGCCTGTATGAAATTAGATTTATGCCCCCGGTTAAAAATAGCAGTCCCTCCTTGCTGGTCATTAACGGAGCCTGGAACGGCTTCGTCAATTCTCATAGGATTTAGGACATTAGAAGTCATATTGTGTATTCTAGTACTGTGCATATTGATTAATTTTCATATTCCACCCACATGCTTTCTCTCTATCCTTACTGTCCTTTTTCTGTTCCTTCCATTACACCCACCTTCAGACCACCATGGTTTCCTTGGAGGGCTTATCTAAGGTGGTGGACCCATCCCAGTTGACGCCCGACTTCGAGGGCAGCCTGGACTACAACCACGAGGAGTGGATCGAGATCCGCGTGGCCTTCGAAGACTTCACGGGCAACGCTCGGCATCTGCTCGCACGTCTGGAGGAGATGCAAGAAACGGTCACGCGTAAAGACTTCCCACAGGACTTAGAGGGAGCCCGGCGCATGATAGAGGAGCACGCGGCCCTGAAGAAGAGGGTGATGAAGGCTCCTGTGGAGGAGGTGGACAGTGAGGGCCAAAGGCTGCTGCAAAGGATTCAAAGCAGCGAGAGCTATGCTAATCGGACTGTGCCAGTCCCGCCAGGGCAGAGGGAAGGGCAGGGACAACCCAATGCTGACACCCAGGGCCTGGTGCCCCGCATTTCAGCCCTGCTGGAAAAACTGCACAGTACCAGGCAGAACCTGCACCAGGCCTGGCATGTCCGCAAGCTGCAGTTGGACCAGTGCTTCCAACTCAGGCTTTTCGAGCAGGATGCTGAAAAGGTGAGAGCCACGCATTCATACCCAAGAAACATAAAGCAGAAGCTTTGCTTGCTACATATTAAGTGTTGTATATTATCAAGATTCATTGTGTATTTTTACAGTATTTATGGCAAAAAATGGTTTCCACAAAAAATATTTTTGATCCCTTGGAAAAAAAAAAAAAAGTTATTTCAGTTACAATAAAATAAATTAAATTAATTAATTAATTAAAATGCAAGCAAAAAGGGCAACACAAATACATTATTGATCAATAACATTTTATTTTATTTTACCTTGTTTTATTTTATTTTTTGTGGATGGATCAAGTAGAAATTTGATATTATGCCACAAATTTTCTTAATACGGATAACTTGCATTGAGCTAATAAGCTAATAAGGTAATATTTCAGTTACAGTAAAAGCAGTAAAGGCACATAAAATGGAAGAAAACAGGGCAAGACAAATACATTATTGATGTATTTTATTTTTTACATTTTTTTAAATTTAAATACATTATACATTATTTTAATTTTATTTAAAAACATTATTTATTTTATTTTATTTAAAAGAATATTTGTTTTATTTATTTTATTTTATTTTGAGGTTGGATCAAGTAGAAATGTGATATTATGCCACACATTTTCTTAATACAGCTAACTTGAATTGAGTGCAGAGCTAATAACCTAAGATTTCAGTAAGGCACCTTACATGGAACCAAACACAGCGAGACAAATATATTATTGATGTATTATATTTTATTCATATACATGATTTGTTTTATTTTATTTTATTCAAAACTTTATTTTATTTTTATTATATTTTATTTTGAGGTTGGAAGCAAACAGGGCAGGACAAGTACATTATTGATGTATGTTATTGTGTTTTATTTAATTTAATTCAAATACATTATTTTATTTTATTCAAATACATTATTTTATTCAAAACGTTATTTTATTTTGTTTAAGTATTTTGTTTTATTTTGATCATATATTTTATTTTATTTTATTTTGTTCAAATATTTTTATTTTATTTATGTCATTTATTTTATTTTTTTTATTTTTTTTATTTTTTTTTTTGAGGTTGAATCAAGTAGAAATTTGATATTATGCCACAAGTTGCCTAATATAGCTAACTTGCATTGAGTGCAGAGCTAATAAGCTAATANTCAAATATTTTTATTTTATTTATGTCATTTATTTTATTTTTTTTATTTTTTTTATTTTTTTTTTGAGGTTGAATCAAGTAGAAATTTGATATTATGCCACAAGTTGCCTAATATAGCTAACTTGCATTGAGTGCAGAGCTAATAAGCTAATATTTCAGTTACAGTAAGGCACATAAAATGGAAGCAAACAGGGTAAGATGTACATTATTGATGAATTTTATTGTATTTTATTTCATTTAAATACATTATCTTAATCTTTTTATTTATTTATTTGTATATTTGGGGTTGGGTCAATTAGAAATTAGATATTGTGCTCGAAGGTTCCCTGTTGTCGAACACCGTATTCAAACGCTAAGATATTATTTTTGTATTTATGACAAAGCTGCTTGTTTTCAAACTTGTTTTATTAATGGAAACTAGAAGTATTGGCACATTTAATAAATTAACCATAATTCATTTTGTGATACTAGAAGTTTTAAGAACTACATATTCTTATAATCTTTCAATTTAGATTATACTTAGATTATTTTAATATTGGAACAATTAATTTAAATAATGTTAAATCATCCTGTGGACCCCTTGGAAGTTTGTTGAGGCCCCCTAGTGGGCCCCGGCCCCTTTGTTGAGAACCTCTTCTCTAAATCGAAGCCAACCCTGTGTTTTCATTCTATATGAATCTGCTCACATATTTACAGAAGTTCTCACTAAATCGTCTCAACAGTGGGTGGAAAATTTGCATGTTGCTAGGAAACCAGCAGCTATTCTTTGCTCCTGAGAAACGGGTCATTTTTATGTTTTTTTTCTATTTTTATCCATTTCAGCTGTATGAACACAACGATGCACGTGCTGAAATATGCACCCAACGGGATATCTTGCCTTACAAGCGCACACATACATACACTTAACCTGCTTCCAGTCAAACGTGTGCCTGACGTGTGCGTATATGTGATTGCTGTATCTCTGCAGATGTTTGACTGGATCATGCACAACAAAGGACTGTTTCTGGCTGGATACACTGAGATCGGCAACAACCACCCCCACGCCATGGAACTGCAAACCCAGCACAACCACTTTGCCATGAACTGCATGGTGAGATTTCTATTCAGTTTTCACAAAAGATTGAAAATGTCACTGTCACTGCATCCTGTCTCCACAGCGTAAAACCTACGCGCACACTGCCATTTCTTTTATTAAACGACCAAACTAGGATTTTTCTTTCATTTGCGTTGTGTAATGCCATAATGGTTTTCATATGTACAATGTAAGAGCGTTTCTTTATTCAGTGATGGTGACTCATCATATAATCGGAGATGGAGCACAGAGCATGATCTACCTAAGTGCTTCCTGTTTGGGTGGCTGCCCACCAGCTGTGGGCCCTGTTAGGGGCGTCCTTTAAAAAGCCCCATTACTGTAGAGAGAAGTATTGATCACTTCCTGTTTAAAGAGTCAGAAAGAGGATGTAGGCATATTGAGCTTTGGTAAGTCTTTAGATGTGGATGTAAAAGTTTAATGATAGCATTAAATTACTTTTTAAGTTATAAGCCATTGTAAGGTATTTTCGGTGTGGTTAATGGTTCGTCACTGACAGTATTACAGTACCTTACAAAAATTTTTGGTCTGTAAGATTAAGGTTTTTTTTTTTAAAGGTTTTTTTAAAGTGTAATTTATTCCTGTGATACAAAGCTGAATTTTTAGCATCATTACTCCAGTCTTCAGTGTCACATGATCCTTCAGAAATCATTCTGATTTGCTGATTTGGTGCTCAAGAAACATTTCATTTAAAATTCTATACTAGTTGTGTGAATAAATTACTAATAAAACACAAAAAACTTAATCTTAAAAACCTGTTTTTTCATCTCCCACAGAATGTTTACGTAAACATAAACCGCATCATGTCGGTGGGGAACCGTCTGTTGGAGGCGGGCCATTATGCGTCCCAGCAGATCAAACAGATCTCAGGTCAGCTGGAGCAGGAGTGGAAAGCCTTTGCTGCTGCGCTGGACGAGAGGAGCGCCCTGCTGGAGATGTCTGCTACTTTCCACCAGAAATGCGACCAGGTTAGAGATAACGCTTGCAACGTCTCAAAATGATACCTGATACCAATGAGAGCTGAGCAGAGAGATCATTGTATGTGTGAGATTTTTCATAACTACTTCTGAAGTGAGAGAAAAGAGTGAGTGATAATCAGACTTTGGCTTTGATTCATTTGGCATCAGCAAAAAAATCTAAGAAAAAGAGTTTACAAGATCTGTCTTAAAATGTTGAAAACTGCATACCAACTACGTAAGAAGCTGCTTTCGAAGTTCTTGAAACCTCATAAATGGTTCCTCATAAGGCTTTAAATAGATGACAGCATCACACGCAAACTTGCATAGCACTCTACACAGGATGTTTGACGGAAGCATGTTGCTAAGCTAACAGCACAATACTCTAATAAGCATGAAGTACTTTATTCTTTAACGTGGAAGCAAGCCTATTGGCGAGACTTCCGGTTCATTAGCTTTTGTAAGGAAATAGCAACAAGAATAATAACGTGCAGTAAACGGTAAAACTGTTTGTGCTACAAACAAGTGTGTTCATAATTAAGATAATACATTTAAGGAGAATTTCACTTTTAGAACAAAAATGTAATGTTGTCATCCAAGATGTCCATGTCTTTCTTTTTTCAGTCAATAAAAAATTGTTTTTTGAGGAAAACATTTCTGGAATTATTATCCATGTAGTGGTGCCCCTAAGTTTGAACTTTTAAAATGCAGTTTAAATGCAGTTTCAAGGGATTCTAAACGATCCCAGCGGAGGAAAAGGGGTCTTATCTAGCAAAACAATCAAAATAAATTGACAATTTATATATTTTTTTAACCTCAAACGCTTGTTTCGTCTATGTCTACGTGAACTTTTTTGTCTGGGTCTGGTTCAACTTCAAAATCATCCTACATCACTGCAGAAGATGATCAAATACCCTTTACACAAAAAATTAGATGGGAGTTTTTCAACATGCCCTAACTGTATTGACCCGGATTACACAGACTACGCATGCGCACAGCAGAGACAAGACAAGACGAGCATTTGAGGTTAAAAAGTATGTAAATTGTCAGTTTGTTTAGAAAACGACCAATCGTTTCACTAGATCAGACTCTTCTTCCTCGGCTGGGATCGTTTAGAACCTTTGAAGCTGCATTGAAACTGCATTTTGGAAGTCTAAGCTTGGGGGCACCATTGAAGTTCACTATACGGAGATAATTCCTGAAATGTTTTCCTTAAGAAACATAATTTCTTTATGACTGGAAAAAGAAAGACATGAACATCTTGGATGACAAGGTGGTGAGTAAATTATCTGTACATTTTTGTTCTGGAAGTGAACTTCTCCTTTAAAATAACATGGTAAGACACACCAATTTGCAATATCAAGCAGCAAAATGAGCTGTTTTGTACAGCAAAAAATAGCTGGACGCGGATGAGACCGGAAGCCAGACCCATAAAATTTACAAATGACCACGCCTGCTCATATGGCAGAACTAAGATGGATACTGAGCAGTTTTATAGATGGCTTTTAATTTTCAATGAAATATAATGAAAGGTTTGTCAATATTCATTATCCTTCTTGAAAGTGAAATAACACTCATTTGAAAATATGGGAAAAAGCATTTTTGAGAGACTGCAGTAATGAGAACAGTTTTTTTTTTTTTTTCCCCCTAATAAAATATTCCTCTCACACATGCAGTGTTTTCATAGAGAGGCTATATCAACAATCTCTTCCAGAGATTTCTATTCCTGTAAGCATCACCACAACTGCCAATCACAAGGCAGTCTGGTTTCAGCTGTCCTCATGCATGAGATTCTGTTTGAGTTAGGGAACCAGACTCTCGGCCCCGATCTGCTCTTCATCTCTGAGGAAGAGAAGGACGAGATGAAAGACGAATTGATTTGATTTGAATTGATATTCGAAGCGCGGCATATGAAGGATGTCTGTCATCATGTCCTGTATTTGCCCTTATTAGTTTTAATTCATTCCATTTCGTTTGATGTAAGAAGTCTATATTGACATAATATACTGAAATATACAATCAAATATGCACAATGTACAACACTGTGATGAGAGTTATGCGATGTTCAGCTTAGAACTTGCCTTTATTTTAAAGTGAATTTTTAAAACACATACTGTCTTCAAATTAATTTAGGGTAGATTTAGGGTAAAATCTTGTTCTGAGGAGGAAATGATGTCAAGAAATTACTTTGTATGTCTTTAGATGACAAAAAAAACTGTTTAGATTTTCCTGAAAGCTAGTATAGAATGGTTACATAGCAAAGCTATGAAACTTAAAGGATTAGTTCACTTCTAGTATAAAAATTTCCTGATAATTTATTCACCCCCATGTCATCCAAGATGTTCATGTCTGTCTTTCTTCGGTGGAAAAGAAATTATGGTTTTTAGGGACAATAGTCCAGGATTGTTCTCCATATAGTGAACTTCAATGGGGATCAGTGGGTTGAAGGTTCAAATTGCAGTTTCAATGCAGCATCAAAGGGCTCTACACAATCCCAGCCGAGCAATAAGAGTCTTATCTATTGAAACGATTTGTTATTTTCTTAAAAAAATGTCTATACTTTTTTAACCACAAATGCTTATCTTGCACTAGCTCGACTTCACACACGATGTAGGTGGAAGTACCAACCCAGTGTTTACAAAGCAAACGTGCAAAGAAAGTCAGACGCCCTCTACAAAAAAGGTTAAACAACAATGTTGGATGAATTTTTTTTTTTTTTTTTTTTTTTTTTGGAGTTGGGAGTTTTTCGTCCCACCCTACCTTTTTGACCTGAAGTACACACACGAAGAACTAATCACACTTCACTTTTCAAATGTGATTATATACATTTGTATTATTTTATAATATGACTGATCATTTCACTAATAAGACCCTTATTCCTCGGCTGGGATCATGTAGAGCCCCTTGAAGCTGCATTGCAACTGCAATTTGGATCTTCAACCTGCACCACTATATGGAGAAAAACAATCCTGGAATGTTTTCCTCAAAAACCTTAATTTCTTTTCGACTGAAGAAAGAAAGACATGAACATCTTGGATGATATGGGGTTGAGTAAATTAAAGTAGTTCGCTTCTAGAACAAAAATTTACAGATAATTTACTCAACCCCCTTGTCATCCAAGATGTTCATGTCTTTCTTTCTTCAGTCGTAATTAAATTGTTTTATGAGGAAAAGATTCCAGGATTTTTCTCTATAGTGGACTTCAATGGTGCCCGCCAGTTTGAACTGCAGTTTAAACGCAGCTTCAAATGGCTTTAAACGGTCCCAGCCGAGGAAGAAGGGTCTTATCTAGCAAAACGATTGGTTGTTTTCTAAACAAATTGACAGTTTACATACTTTTTAACCTCATACACTTGTCTCGTCTATTCTCTGTGATGCGCATGTGAACTGTGTAATTCGGTTCAATACAGTTAGGGTATGTTGAAAAACTCCCATTTCATTTTTTCCTCCAACTTTAAAATCGTACATCGCTGCAGAAGTACCGACCCAGTGTTTCAAGTGAACATGCAGAGATCATCAAACAAAAGGTAAAACAGCGATGAGGGATGATTTAAAAGTTTTTCGACATACCCTAACTGTATTGACCCGGATTAAACGGAGTTCACATGCGTATTGCAGAGAATAGACAAGACGAGAGTTTGAGGTTAAAAAGTATATAAATTGTCAATTTGTTTAGAAAATGACCAATCGTTTTGCTAGATCAGACCCTTCTTCCTCAGCTGGGATCATTTAGAGTCATTTGAAGCAGCATTTAAACTGCATTTTGGAAGTTCAAACTCGGGGGCACCATAGAAGTCCATTACATGGAGATAATTCCTAAAATGTTTTCCTCAAGAAAAATAATTTCTTTGCGACTAAAGAAAGAAACATCTTGGATGACATGGGGGTGAGTAAATTACCTGTACAATTTTGTTCTGGAAGTGAACTACTCCTTTAACAGAAATTATTTGTTCTGGAAGATTCAGTCCCATATCTTTTGGTTGTACATTACTATACATCACTTTAAAGATGATATGATTGTTATTTTGTTGTTTTAAATGTGTGTGTATCTGTTTCTCTCTGCAGTACATGAGTAATGTGGACTCGTGGTGTAAAGCATGCGGGGAGGTGGATCTGCCCTCTGAACTACAGGACCTGGAGGACGCCATCCACCATCACCAAGGCCTGTATGAGCAGATCACCGCTGCCTACTCTGAGGTACAGAGCCGCATGTCTCGAAAATCACTAAATTGCCAGGCACTCTTGAAAAACCGTTTAAGAGCACTGATCCCGAAGTAAATGGTACTAGCACATTATAGCAATTACAGGCACGTTTAAAGTGGCAATTTTCACTAATTATATTTATTATAAAATGCAGTGCTATTAAGAGTTACAATGCATGTAACAATACAACTTCATTTAGCCTAATTGGTTTGCGCAATTGTTTTCTCATCATTGTCTCGCTCGCTCCCAGGTGAGCCAAGATGGAAAAGCCTTATTGGACAAACTTCAGCGGCCCTTGACTCCTGGCAGTGCCGATTCGTTAACGGCTTCAGCCAATTACTCCAAGGCGGTGCACCATGTTTTGGACATCATCCATGAGGTTCTCCATCACCAGAGGCAGCTGGAGAACATCTGGCAGCACCGCAAGGTCCGGCTGCACCAACGTCTGCAGCTGTGTGTGTTCCAGCAAGACGTTCAGCAGGTACAAAGCACACATACACAGATATTCATTCACCTGAAATACCTCACTAGATCCACGTGGGTGCAAGTGTGGTACTGAGAACTGCACGTGGTATTTCATAATACCCTTGGGGGACGATTTAAAAAGCATCAAGATGATACAATGGGATGGAAGGATGTGAGAGAGAGATACAAAGGAAAGGATGTAGAGTCTGTATGAATAGCTGAAAGGACTCCATAGGTGTCTGAGCTGTGTTACCAGAATAACTGATGTAATTTGTGTTGTCCCCTAATTTTAGTAGTCAAAATCATTGTGATTTCCTGGTTTTGGATACTCATTTTGATACACAACAAATATTTTTGTATTTTTACAAACTATTTTGGTAACTCTTTACAATAAGGTCCATTAGTTAACATTAGTTAACTACATTAGTTAACATGAACTAAGCATGAACAACACTTCTACAGCATTTATTAGCCTTAATGTTAATTTCAGCATTTACTAATGCATTATTAAAATCAAAAATTGTTTGTTAACATTAATTAAAATGCACTGTGAATTTACATGATCTAACAATGAACAACTGTATTTTTATTGACTAATGTTAACAAAGATGAATAAATAGTGTAATAAATGTATTGTTCATTGTTTGTTCGTGTTAATACATTAATATTAACAAATGGCACCTTATTGTATAGTGTTAACAATATTTTAGTATTTTATTATAATTATAAAGTGATTATTTTTTATTTTAATAAATTAAATACTAAGGTATGTAGCTTACAAACAAAAAAAAATACTAAAGATTTTCCATGCAATTAATGAATTTAAATAATCATTAAATTCTCAAATAATAAAGAATATAAAAATAGTATAAATACATTTAAATAAAAATAATTTCTTGACTAATATAATCTAAAAAAAAAATAAAATGAAATATCAGTCATTAAAAAAAAATAATAAACAGTGCTTTAATATTTTCTATACTATAATTTTTAATATATTTCTATTTGATGACTATTATTGTAATATGGCACATAATTAGACCATTATTCGTCTCCTTTGTAAACGCTTAGTATTTACATTCATTTCAGAATTATTGTTTACAACATGTTATAGAAATTTTATGTTGGAACACATCGATTGTATTTGTATATTTTATTTAATATTATTTTTTGATTAAAATGAAAGAAAGATAGAACCAAAATTGGTGTTTTGAGCATTTGGTATGTGTAGTCTTTGCATATACCATGTTCTTTTTTTGTTTTACTGTTTATTTATTTATGTATGTTTTCACTACAGATAGTAAAGAAAGGATGTACTGACTTGGTATTGACTTGGTACCAGTACTTTTTATATCCGTCAGTGCACTGTGGTGTGCAGACATTTATTTATTTTTTTTTTTTTTGGAGATTTCCAAATTCATACGTCTGGGCAGGCTTTAGTTTAGCATGTAATTACTGTTACCACTGCCTCTTTAATACAGAAGCGAAAACACCACCGCAACATCTTGGCTTAAGTTCTCTGGGATTATAATTGTTTACACACAAACAGAAATAGTCACGTATAATTTAAAGTCAAGGATAAGCCGCTTCCATAGCGTTATACTAGGCATCTCTCTCTATTGTACATTGTGTTTAGAGGTTCAGGGCCAGTTTATTGGTGCAGAGATTGTGGTTTTCTGCAGCGAGGTGTTCGACCGAGAGAATGCAGAACGGCTAATTCTGTGGCTGAGGGAAAGTGTTGCCATGGAAACCACTATTCAGGTGCTGGGGATGTGATGAGAGGCAAGAGAGGGAGAGCTAGACTGAACGACACCTTCATGCATAATTTTTTGTCTTGGACCCTGCAGTATCACCTGTCATGGTACCTTGATTTGACTCCCATTACCGTAAAACCTATCTGACAGGACACATTCTCACCTAGAGAAAGACTGGAAAGCTCCACTGCTGTCTCGCAAATTAATTTAATTTTTCCTCTTGTGTGCATTGTGTGTGTGAGTAGGTTCTTGACTGGATTGAGAACCACGGTGAGGCTTTTCTCAGCAAACACACAGGAGTGGGGAAATCTCTGCATCGCGCTCGAGCCCTGCAGAAACGCCATGAAGACTTCGAGGAAGTCGCTCAGGTTCGCCACTCTAAAATCTCCCCTTCCCCTCAAGTTTTAATTGATCGGGCTTCTCAGTATTCTTCCATGCATAAATTAAGTCTAAAGCACAGCTGATCAGAAGGCACTGAACATAATCTAACACACAAGGTCTGTAGTATGTTACTGATT
Source organism: Labeo calbasu (assembly GCA_019740295.1). Taxonomy (NCBI): domain Eukaryota; kingdom Metazoa; phylum Chordata; class Actinopteri; order Cypriniformes; family Cyprinidae; genus Labeo; species Labeo calbasu. Next base: position 33,875 of record JAHKKF010516420.1, on the reverse strand, counting down.
TTAAATTATGTGATAAAAATTGTAGTTAGTAATGTGATCTGTTTTTTGAATAGGAAATATTTTGTTGATTTATAATAATAGAAAGAGAGAAAATATATACAGTATTTATCAGCAACACAGAGTGCATTAAATGTCATGGTTTCTGGAGTTTGTGAAGGAACTGCAAGGATTTTGTGAGTAAAATAATAATGCTGCGAAAGTATGTATAAAACGATATAGATTTTATTTTATTTTATATATATTTTATTTATTTATTTATTTATTTATGTATATGTATTATATAATTATATTAAGCCATGCAAGTCTTACCGGTTGACATGAGCATCATAATTATAGTCCATATGTGTTTCTTCTTTATCAGAATACATACACAAATGCTGATAAGCTGCTTGAAGCTGCAGAGCAGTTGGCCCAAACGGGCGAGTGTGACCCGGAGGAGATCTATCAGGCCGCACATCAGCTAGAAGACCGGATCCAGGACTTTGTAAGGCGTGTGGAACAGCGAAAAGTCTTGCTGGACATGTCAGTGGCTTTCCACACTCATGTTAAGGAGGTAAGAACTAAAGATGGTTGAATGCTTTAGTCTAAATGAAAAAAATAGTAACTAAATTTTTTTACAGTCATGCAGAAATTGTTTGAATCAAAAAACACAACCTCTCAGGACAGTTAAACTGTCAGCATGTTAAAATCCTCTTAGGAAAATTAAACTCTTTGTCTTCAAATTCATGTCTTTAAAGCACCTCTAGAGAGCATCTCCCCAACAACCATCAAAGCAGTGCTTTTGTAACAAATTCACCACTTTCAACAATAAGCTTCAAAACAGTTCGCCTGAGACCTCAGATCGCCTGCTCTGAGCAATGTTCCCGTTTTTTGCATAATTTGGAGGGTTTTTGTGACTGCTGTGAATTTTTTTTTTTTTTTTTTTTTTTTTGAGCCATGAAATGGTTTAGCTCTTTAGCATGCTTATTTGTTATTTATTATCTTTTGTGTGCACCAAGCGAATGTAAAGAAAAAAATTGTTTTAGTTGGTCATTCAACCTCATAGCTACTCAGTTATGAAAGCTATAGTTTTACACATTTGCACATTGCACAGCACTCAATATCAGATCAGAAATTAGAAACTAAATTAAATATGTGATGAATGCAAAATTATGCCAAATAAATATGCAAATTTTAAATATTAATATAGCTGCAAGCAGCGATTACTGGGGTTCAAGTGCTTTAAGGTATTAACGCACATATGAAAAAAGACATCATTATGCAAGCCTGTAACCAGCTCAATCAATGATTTTAAAACAGCATTTTTGGCAAATTCAGTTAATTTACCATAGAAATAATATGCTTGTTTTCTTTTAAACATTTATGATTGTTATACCACCAGGTGTGGTCCAATCTCCTTAAAACCTGTGCTTACCAGCTTTCGTGAAGTTTTGAGTTTTCTTTTAAGCTTTACAGGATTTTGGGTAAATCTGGACAGGCCTTTTTTTTAAATGACCCCATTATAGCTTCTCGAAGGGTATATTTCAACATTATTTTGATAATTATTGACCTAGAGAGTCCAGAGAATTGCGTTGTTTTTTTCCAGATTGAGGGAAAATCGTTAGGACTAGTTCGCAAAAGTCGTTTTTTTTTTTTTTACATCTTCTGAATCATTTAACAAACAATTTGATTGACAGCAGTGGTTCTAGAGACAAAGTTGTCTGGAATGAGGAGTTTCATCATATGATACAAATATTGTGTATATGTGCAAAAAAACGCGGAATGTACAATTGTGTGTACAATGTACAATGTTATTTCTTTTAACTTTCTCACAGAAACAGGCCGACCCAGTTTCATTCCGACCAGCCTCTGTTAACCTTGTCTAATAGGTGCTCAAACTTCATCGGCCAATGGCGGCCATGTTTTTTTTTGTGATACGCAAATGTCCTTACAGACAGTTGTGGCGCTTTGGACCAAGACTGTGCACAGCGATTTTCATGTTGATAGGACGAATCATGGGCGTCGGAACCACTGAATGTGGGTGGGACAGGACCCACTCACTTTTGAAGACCAATGATATCGGACCCACCCTCTTTTACCGTCTCTAATTCGGCGAATATGTCTGCACACTTTATAGAGTGCCATCAGTCAAATCCATTCCACATGACGAATGCGCTAATAGATTAAGCTCTATGCTCACGTGTATGAACAGGCAGCATCTGGGGTGGAGGAGTAGATGGAGTGGGAGCTGGTGCATTAGGCGCAATCATTAAACATATTTCAAAGGAAGCGGGCGCCACGGTCCTGACCGCATCGCTGTCTTTACTGGGTGTGTTTAGGGAATATTCGCGCCTGCTGCACTCCTGTAACACAGCAGAGTAAACAAAGCGTCTGAGCGAATCTGCTGCTCAGATATACCTATACTTTATTTAAACTTTTCGATTACTTCCGTCATTTTTATTTTTATTGAAAACAAATGCCTTTCCGAAGTAAAATGAGATGTGAAAAGGCAGAAGAATGATTTCGGCAATAGGCGGACGCGAGCTCGGGTCGTTTGCGTCAAAAAAACACTAGTTAGTCGCTTTACCACTTGGATACATGTTTAAACGGCCGTCTTTTCTAATGTTGTCACATCAGTGGGCAAAGGTAATATACATAATAAAAGGCACCAGACTACAGAAAATGGCATATACTGCAGTTATTGTTTTGGGGGGATGACCCACCCACAATTATTTTGCTTCTGACACCCATGGGACAAATGATTGCGTAGGTATAGCCATTTTTTTCCCCTCTTATAGCGCCACCAAGTGGCCAAGCTCTGTGAATATTTTTTTTATTAGATTTTTTTTTCTCCCTGTGACCTCAGATAAAGCTCTTACATAAGTTTCTTGAGTTTGGTGGAAAATCTCATTCCGTTCAGGAGTTATAAGCATTTTATAAATTTTATAAAGTGGCCCCGCCCCTTTTGCCATTTTGGTGTCCCTTTGCGACGACGAGTCGAAAGTTTGACTTTTTTTTAAGTTTTTTTTTTTTTTTACGTTTTTTTTTGATAGTTATTGATATTCACTCTCCAGAGAATCTTTCTGCAGTAGTTTGGTTCTGATCGACCGGACAACCTAGGACTAGTTCGCAAAAGTAGGTTTTTCGAAAAAATTCAAAATGCCCAAAAATTTCCCCAGGCTCACGATCGACTCTGAGGCATACGTTTTGTCCGGTGTGCTTGAACCCCTAAATATAGTTTTCTGAGGAAACTAAAAAGTGATAAATGTATGTGTCTTTTGTGCATAGCTGTGGACATGGCTGGAGGAGTTGCAGAAGGAATTGTTGGACGATGTGTATGCCGAGTCGGTGGAGGCCGTTCAGGACCTGATCAAGCGTTTCGGGCAGCAACAACAGACCACACTGCAGTTCACTGTAAATGTCATCAAAGAAGGAGAGGATCTCATTCAGCAACTCAGGTACGCAATCTTCTCATCTGTCCTTCCCTTTCATGTCTCCTCCTGCAACAAATGCTTTAAATTGCTTTCATGTTTTGGTGTAGACCTCAAGTTCGATCTTATTGAAGTGTAGTTTGTTAGAGTAGTGTGAAAGCCATCTTTTGAAATTTTACACACACCAAGGAGTCACCTAGGAGTTTTACGTTTGCAGACTGAAGCCTAGAGTGAAAGACTGGGTTCCACCAAATAATACACAAACAATAAATGTCCATCCGCCAGCATCTACTGCCTGTGGAATTTTGTACTCTCTTACGTTACTGTAACTTGGTGAGTGACTGTGCAGCTGCAAAGTTGCATTATTTGGCTGAAGTTTGATGCTCATTGCGGTCAGTCACATGTATAATCTGCATGTGGGAAGGGCTGCAGCAGCAGAGGAACGTGAAGGCTGAGATTCACTAAAGCTGGTTGCTTCAACAGAAAGTTAAGCAGGCGAAGGAGGAGAGAGCACCAGAGGCTGTTTGGAGTGGAGTCTCTCAGCCCCCTCAGGGCAAACTCACCGCTCTGCTTCCAGCCCATCTCACGTGTTCAGCTCTGCCACATTTCATCAGTGCAACTCTGAATCCCTGACTACCAGCACTGCTGCAGTGGGCTGCACAATACTGCAAAATAACAAAATATTCAGGGCTTGAGAAAAGGTTTGATGCATCTCAAATGACAAATATTTATGTTTCATTACATAATATGTCGTTTTGTAATGCTGGATTTAGAGTTTTGAGGAAACATATTTAACATGTTTGGAATTTGATCCAAATAGCATGATCCAAAAAAGGAAAGAATGGTTTAACCATTGTAACAGAGGAAAGATATTACTTGGGCTGTCAATAAATAAATAAAAAAAAATGCTTACATAAAGTTTAAATTAAAAGACACATTTTATTATATTTATTATATTGATATTGCTTTACATAAAGGTACATTAGTTTACATTAGTTAACTACATTAGTTAAACTAAGAATGAACAATACTTCTACAGTATGTATTAGTCTTGGATAATAGTGTTAATTTCAGCATTTTCCAATGCATTATTATAATCACAAGTTGTGTTTGTTAACATTAGTTAATGCCCTGTGAGCTAACATGAACAATGAATGACTATTTAACATTAAAAAAAAGTGTAAATAGTGAAATGTATTGTTCATTGTTCGTTCATGTTAGTTAATACGTTAATGTTAACAAATGACACTACTGTAAAGTGTTACAATTATATTAAATAAAATAAACATTGTATACTTTTGTTATACACAGAATTATGAATTACAATTTAGTTTCATATGATAATTGGTGAAATCAATTAATCATTAAGAAATGAAATATAATTAAATTGTACACTAATAAATTAACATTTTATTTTGAAACATTTGTATATGCAATTAACTGTTTTATATTAATTCATTCAGTTTATCAGCATATTGCTTAATTAGAATTAATTTCATTATTTGATTGACATGCAACAGTTATTAGAATATGAATTTATAATTTTATAAATATAATACATTTTATAATAATATTTTTTAAAATATAATTTTTATTATAATATTGTGTAAAATAATTTATAATGTAATAGCAATATAATTTATGAATTTTTAATATATATATATATATATATATATATATATATATATATAATGTTTAACTTTTAATATAACCCTAAATATTGCTAAGTGGCTAATTGCAATTAATGTAGTATTTTATGTATTATATTTGTTGAAAAAATTCTAAAATGTATTGTATATATTCAGCTTGTTTTTTTGTTTTTGTATAATGACTGGTGCAGTTTGACATGTCAGTTGAACAGTCACACTGCATCTCCCTGACTTAAGTTTTTTGTTTTTTTTTGCAAAGAAAAGCAGATGAAGATGTGGCTTAATTCTCCTCCTCCTCCGCTTGCAAATTACTCTCTCTACACATGTGATTTTGAGGATGGCTATCGCTCCATGTGCACTGTCTCTCTCTCGCTCTGCTATTCTCTCTTCCTCTAGTGTCTTACATAATCCTGCTTTCATAACCGCCCAGTTAATTATGCAGAGGTAATACTTAAACCCCAAGAGCCCAGAGGTACAAACAGAAAGGTCCCCAGCTCACACCAACACAGAAAGCCCACACCGCAGAGACATTACGCACTTACACAGGCTCTCCAACTGGCACACAAAAGATATCCGGATCTCAGCATCTCACTCAGTTGTTCACATTACAGACGTCAGACTGTCATCATAGTGTTTGAGTCTAATCTCAAAACCCTGGTTGTGAATCGGTGGTGAAAGTATTAATTATTCTGTTATTCCGTATGAAGTCCACTCAGTCACGCAAGCCTTGCAGTATGATAAAAGCACATCACCATGGGAACAGACTCTCCGCAGTGATCCAGCATTGAAGCATCAATTAAAGCGAGGGCCTTTATTACTCCGATAACTGTGATTTTACTTTATTACGCTATTTGTTTTTAATAAAGTTTAATCAGAGTTAACCCGCTTGTATCCTTTGAGACGGGATGAAAGGACTCTTCCGTCTTTCTTCTATCCCTTGCAGACTCATTTGAAACCGTTGCTTCCACGTTTCTTTTTTCCCCCGTCACCCTCTTGTACAATTATTACTAAAGCTGTCCCTGATAATTAACCTTTTTAATGAAAAGTGGATAATGTTGCATATTTTACATATTATCTTTCCAATGGGCTTGTAATCCTCTCTCCCATTTGCAGATAATGCTTTTAGGACCATATAATTTCAATTTTTTAATGAATTTTTAATCTCATTAGTGCTGGCTTTTTGTTTTATTACATTTAAATTTCAAGCCTGAGGTCACATTCCCTTTCAGGCCCTAATATTTGTCAGTTACCGTTTTAGGTTTAATATTCTGCTGATCATTTACTCGTGTCCCATGGAGGTTAGAGCTAAGCATTGAAACAAAAGTTTGCTTTTCAAACCCCATTAGCCAAAATCCATTCCACGAAATGCCACAAAAGACGCTGTGCTATGCAGCTTCCGCAGGCATTTTATTTTCTTTATCTGTCTAAAATGTATAATCTCAATTGATGGCTTTGAATTTTGTTATATATTTACATCAATAGCAGATTTTACTGGGAAAAAGTTAATAAAAAAATTAGTTTAGATCATAAATAGCATCCCAAAAAAACATTTGCAACAGTTTTTTTGCCTTTTTAAAACTTTACTTTTCAATGAATCAGCAAAACAGGTTCACAAAACAGCGTTAGGGGGGGTCGTTCACCCAACAATTGAATGATCTGTCATTTAATTAATCGCCCTCATGTTGATCCAAACCCTAAGACCATCTTTCATCTTCACAACACAAATTAAGATATTTTTGATTAAATCAGAGATAGGGATGTGACAGTGAGGAAATTTTCTCACCGGTTGACAACACCGGTAATACCGGTTTCACAGGGGGAGGGGTTGGGGTGTAGTTAATTAGTGTTCCCTATTTTACATGCTTTTCTTCACTTTTAAATAGCTAGTAAGTGCCAGTGCGCATTTACTTTTGCAGCAATTTGGCGCCAATTGGTTGAATTTACAACAACAAAAAACTACAAATTCACTTGTATTAAACATAGAATGATTCATTTATTAACAAAACGAATAAAAATACACCATGGTATAGGCCTAATGTAAATTAACAAATAACTTCCACAAAGTTTAATTATAAAAAAAAAATACTGAAAATCAGCATGCATGGTGGAACCAAATAAATATAAAACGAACGTTCTTCCAATGAGCTTCCAGAATTGCCTTTTAGATAAATGGCAGCAGTCAACAGGCCGAAATATTTTTAAAACAGGCGCTTTTGTATTTCATTCCAAAACTTCATATTAAAATCTTTCGCCAACGTCTTGCCTTTTTTCACCTCACTCCTCAGCTGAACTAAATTATTTTTTATTACTATAAAAAATATGACAATGAGGGCGGTGTCGTGCAGGGTTGCCAGGTTTTCACAACAAAACCCACCCCAGTGCTTCTCAAACCTAGCCCAAAACAAGCCCAACCGCGTTTCGAGGGGGTGTCCCCCATTAAAAATCACGTTCCGGGGTGTAAAATACATGTTTTTTTGTCAGGGTTCCCCAGGTAAATTCGCATTCCAGGGGTTAAATATGACGTTATTGAGGTCGCTAAAACCCACAGACGTGAAAAACAACTGGAAAACCGCGGACTTGGCAACACTGGTGCCGCGGTGGGCAAGTGACGAAACCGGTGTTGCGGCTTAACACCCAGTAACACCCGTAACACTGACTATCGCAACAAGCCTAATCCGAGAGCAAATAGACAGCAAAGCAACTACCATGCTCAAGATCCAGAAATGTAGTAAAGACATTGTTAAAATAGTCCATATGACGTCAGTGGCTCAACCGTGATGTTATTAAACTACGAGAATACTTTTTGTGCACAGAGAAAACAAAAATAACAAATTTATTTAACAATTTCTTCTCTTTCGTGTCCGTCTTTGACACATGTTCACAAGAGTATAACATGTGCTTACCTCTCCTTCCAAAACAAGCTGCAGCGCATCCGGGTTCTACGTATAAAGTAGTATAAAAATATTCATAAATAGTTAAAAATTATTTTTAATGTTCAGGCGGACAGATTCATACTCATGGGGTATAACTGAAATCCTGAGTACACTAGAAGTCAATTTTGATTTCTATTACAGATTTGCGAAAAAAACATTTGTGATATTTTCTAAATGTCGATTAAAATAAACTATTGTGGAATGACGGCGGTTACATTAACTGATGTAATGCGACTAAAACTGAATTTTTTTCCTCTCATGATAAGTTGAGACAATCGATGTTGGTAGGTTTTATGTATATCACAGCCACTGCACTAGCCATTATTTTTAATTGACGTAGACGTAGGCATGTATCTGTAGCAAAGCAGCACGTATGTACGTGACTTTTACGAAATTGGCATGTTTCCATTGGGTGTATTTTCAATTTGCAGTTTCAATTTGTGCAATTTGAAGGGTAATGGAAACACAGCTACTGACTCCTAAGATTCCTTGTTTTGACCCCACTCACTGTCAGGGAGATAAGAGTCGGGAAATTCAAATAAAAGCATTGTGTCTGTGCAAACAAAGTACAAATAGAGAAAACAACAAAAAACCCTCAAATCCCAAATGACTTGGGGTTGAAAATTCCTAACATTCCTTAAATACTATTTTTATTACAGCTTTGACTTTCCCAAAGGACATTATTGTAAGAAGTAAATGTGTTTCTTCCTCTATCTCCTGCACACACCAAAACAAATTGACCTTTGTTGTAACGGCTCTTGCACTGTCTTCCTGCAGAGACTCAGCCATTTCCAGCAATAAGACCCCTCACAACAGCTCCATCAACCACATCGAAAGCGTCCTGCAGCAGCTGGATGAGGCTCAGGCTCAGATGGAGGAGCTCTTCCAAGAGAGGAAGATCAAACTAGAGCTTTTCCTTCAGCTCAGGATCTTTGAGAGAGACGCCATTGATGTGAGTTCACTGAGTACTTGATCAAGTGTCTGTGAGGAAAGAAATTCACTGAGAAATGAGAATTCTGTTATCGTTTACTCACCCTCATGTCATTCCAAACCCATATGATATTCTTTCATGGATCCTTGAATCCCTATTCGTTCTCACTGTATGGGAAACCGCAACCAGTATTTTTCTGTTCTTACAAGTTTGGACATAATGAGAGTAAATAATGACAGAATCCTCATTTTCAGTAAACTGTTCCTTAAATTAGGGCAATATTCCCATCAGCGCACAGTTTGTGACTCCCTGATGTCTAATATGATTTACTAGCAATTAATAAGCAGCAGTCTTCAAGGATGATCTGCATCCAAAAATGATTACTCTCTCTCTTTAGTTTACACGCTTATAGAAACTCATTCAGAGAGAGTTTATATAGTTACACACATTGTCCTTAACATATAAGAGCAGGATAGGTCACTTTGTTTCTTGTCCTGGGTGTTTTTGCATTAGTAATGGCATCTGTGACTCTCAGACTGCGCTCATATGTTGTATCCTGTTTTCTAGATTATCTCCGATCTGGACTCGTGGAATGAGGAGCTGTCACAGCAGATGAATGACTTTGACACAGAAGACCTGACGCTGGCTGAACAGAGACTGCAGCACCACGCTGATAAAGCCCTGACCATGAACAACCTCGCTTTCCATGTCATCCACCAGGGCCAGGAGCTGCTGCAGTACGTCAACGAAGTGCAGGCGTCTGGTGAGTCAAACATGCCAATATGGGCTTTTCAGTATATTTATACGTAATAGATATTTTCACTTCAAGTTTGGGGTTAGTAGATTTTTTATGTTTTCGAATGAAACTAAAACTTTTAATCAGCAAGGATGCGTAATGTTTAACGAAAGTAACATTCAAGTCATTTATAGTGTTGCAAAACATTTTCATTTTATATAAATGCGGTTCTTTGAAAAGAATTTTGTTTTCCACAAAACATTAAGCTGGACAGCTGTTAATTAAGGTTATACCTTACCACAGTTTTTCAAAATTGTGATTTATATCATCTGTTAGCTGAATAAATAAGCTTTCCATTAAAGTATGGTTTGTTAGGACAGTATTTGAAAATCTGAGGGTGCATAAAAATATTGAGAAAAATCACCTTGTCCAAATGAAGTTTTTAGCAATGCATATTACTAATCAAAAATTAAGTTTTTATATATATTTACGGTAGGACATTTACAAAATATGTTCATGGAACATGATCTTTACTTAATATCCTAATGATTTTTGGCATAAAAGAAAAACTGATTTGGACCCATACGATGTATTGTTGGCTATTGCTACAAATATATCCGTGCTAGCTACTTAAAACTGGTTTTGTGGTCAGGGTCACACATTTCCCAACTCAATTTGTATAGTGGATTCAGTCTCTGCACTTTAGCTGTCCTTCAGTCCAGCAGTTTCATGATTATTGAATAACATGAGAGCTGAGAATGTGGCATTTCTTCATGTTTTCCAGGTGTTGAGTTGCTGTGTGATCGTGATGTGGACATGGCCACCCGTGTACAGGATCTGTTAGAGTTTCTACATGAGAAACAACAGGAGCTGGATGTGGCCGCAGAGCAGCACCGCAGACACCTGGAGCAGTGTGTGCAACTGCGCCACCTACAGGCAGAAGTCAAACAGGTAATGCACAGACTGTTCCATATATACTTTAAACATGGTATATTACGATTTGTGTTGATTTGCTTTTGTTAATCTCTTCACTTGTTGCAGGTTCTGGGATGGATCCGTAATGGCGAGTCGATGCTGAATGCAGGTCTGATTACGGCCAGTTCACTTCAAGAAGCTGAGCAGCTGCAGAGAGAGCATGAGCAGTTTCAGCATGCTATTGAGGTCAGTGCTCCTTATATATTGGTTTAAACCTTTGCATTCTTAAAGGGCCAGTTCACCCCAAAATTAAAATTCTGTCATTAATTACCCACCCTCATGTCATTACAAACCTGTAAGACTTTCACTTGTCATTGGAACACAAATTGAGATATTTTTGATGAAATCTGAGAGCTTTCTGTCCCTGGATAGACAGCAATGTAACTGACATGTTCAAGGCCCAGAAAGGTAGTAAGGACACTATGTACACTTTTTAGAAATTTTTAAAGCTACGTGAATACTTTTTGTGTCCAAAGGAAACAAAAATAATGACTTTATTCAACAATTTATTTTCTTCTGTGTCAGTCCTCGACACTCGTTCTGCAGAGTACCACATATGCGTCATAATTTTTGGGTGAATTATCCCTTTAATCTTTTTTCACCTCTTATTTTCCTCTTTTCAACATTTCCCTGCCTGTTTCTCACAATAGACTCATTACTGTAATTATAATACCTCAAACCATAATTATTGTCAACATTTATTAGCACTAACATGCCCCCACATATGCACACGGATGTTTTTTCAACCAAGTACACTGTGGGCACAACCTGTGGGCTGCAAATATAAACTCAGTTTTCACTCTAACTACTTTTTAATTTGGCCAATAATAATGACCAACAGTGAAGTCTTTTTTTTTTCGGAACCAACACGTAACATTTCCACCACATGTCAGTTTATTTATGTACCAACATTCTTTGGTGCAAATAATGTTTGAAACGTTTGTGACCCTGGACCACAAAACCAGTCTTAGCCAAAAATACATTGTATGTGTCAAAATTATACATTTTTCTTTAATGATAAAAATCATTAGGGTATTAAGTAAAGCAAAACTTAATTTTTGATTAGAAATATGCATTACTAAGAACTTAATTTGGACAACTATAAAGACGATTTTCTCAATATTTAGATTTTTTTTGCACCCTCAGATTATTATATAAATCTCAATGTCAAAAAATTGACCCTTATGACTGGTTTTGTGGTCCAGGGTCACATTTGTGAGATCAAAGTGACTCCTTTGTCTTGCTAAAGCTAATTTCATACCTAACATTTACACGGCATAATTTCTTCCTATTTTTTAATTTCTATTTCAAATAAATGCTATAAATAAGTGCAGCCTTGGTGAGCATGAGAGACGGAAAACATTAAAAAATTCCTACTGACCCCATAATTTTATATACATTAAAAGGCGTTTGAAAAGTACCAAAAATAACTGAAGGCATGGTGTTCATTTACAAAAGAGTTTTAATGTGACCTTAATATACAAGTTAAAATCTTATTTCATAAAAATCGACCTCTTGAACCTACTTGTGTAGTAGAAGAAACGCATGCACACAGCAACATGAAACCTCATAATGTCTGAACATATTGATGGATGCTTTAGTCAGCTGTTTATCTGCAGCTGGTGCTCATAGATGTTCCTGACATGGCCTGAGCTCTCCAGCACAGACGGTCTGTTTGCTCTCCACTTCCCCTCCTTTAATGAAGAACCAGGATAACATCAGATTTGCTGTCACTGTATCGCTATTGGGAACCTGAAGCCACAAAGACTGCCTATCAAAGAAGCCCTCTCATTTCCTCCTCCCATCAGACTCCTGTTCTTACCATTTCTGTCCTGAATACTGAGGGATGCTTTGTTTTTCAAGATAGAATCTGTAAACCACATGTTGTGGCCAAATAATGAACTATCAGTCGTATCTCACCGTCTGTTGTCTTAAGCCATCTGACTCCTGCCACTGTATCTTTTTTTTAATCTTCGTCCATTCAGGCCTGCCATTTTAGTCCTTGTCTTTGTGTGTCTTATCTGACATGTTTTCTCTCCCTCTCAATAGAAAACCCATCAAAGCGCACTACAGGTTCAGCAGAAAGCAGAGGCCCTGCTGCAGGCTAATCACTATGACATGGACATGATCCGAGACTGTGCCGAGAACGTGGCCTCCCACTGGCAGCAGCTCATGCTGAAGATGGAAGACCGGCTCAAGCTGGTCAACGCATCTGTGGCCTTCTACAAGACCTCAGAACAGGTCTGTAGAAGGGTTTGTGTGTCACAAGTTGTTTTAATCTCAGCTGTGCATTTAAGCATAGATTGAACACTACTAATTGACCGATCAACATCCAAGTCTTTTTATAATTCATACTGTAATGAGATTAAAAGGCCAACATGCAGTCGGAGGCTCATCTTCTTGTCTATTCTGTAGGTGTGCAGTGTGTTGGAGAGTCTGGAGCAGGAATACAAGCGTGAGGAGGACTGGTGCGGAGGAGCAGACAAACTTGGGCCCAACTGTGAAACCGACCACGTCACCCCCATGATCAGCAAGCATCTGGAGCAGAAAGAGGCTTTCCTTAAGGTAGCGCATCCAAAACCAGAGGGCATTTTTTTTCATATAGTGGACTTAAGTAGTTTCAATGCAGCTTCAGTGCAGCTTCAAAAGGCTCTATTTGATCCCAGCCAAGGAATAAGGGTCTTTTCTAGTGAAACGATCAGCTGTTTTCTGAAAAAAACAAACATTTTATGTATTTTATAGCTACGAGTTCTAGTCTTGCACTAGCCCGATCTTATGCATTACGTAATCACGTTGGAAAGGTCACGCATGACGTAGGTAGAAGTACCTCTGCATGGTTTTCAAAGCGAACGTGCAAAGAAAGTCAAAAGTCCTTTACAAAAAAATTAAAACAACAATGTCAGACAATTTTTGAAGTTGGAGGAGCAAATTAGGTTTTTTCCACCTCTCCCTGACAACCCAGCTTGGGTTATTTGGCAACCCAGCACTGGGTAAATATTGGACAGAACACATTCTGGGTTATTTTGACGCAGCTGGTTGGGTTAAATGTTTTTTCTAAACATGCTGGGTTGTTTTTTTAAGTCAACTATTGTTTAAAAATGATAGAACTTATAAAGAACACACACATAATTACTAGAGGCAACAGCAATAATCAAAAGATGAACATTTATTATTAAGCAAGAACACATGGTCAAAATACAAGACAAATTGAGTTTATTTGGGTGAATACAGCGTAGTTTACAATATTACATACATTTAAACTCATTTAACAACATTTTAGGCAGAAAAAAAATTAAAAACATTTAAAAGTAGCATTTTAATTTTAGTGTATGCAACCATTCTCTGTTTTTTTTAAACCAAAATAGCACTAATTCTGGTGTCGGTGTCACCGAAATCTGAGCCGATGAAGGGCTCCTGTACGCTGGAGTAACTGCGAACTTCAAACCGCGGCCTCACGTTTCACTTGTAGCTGAAAGATGCCGTGACTGACTCCAGAACCTCCCCATAAACAAACAGTACTGACATTAGAGAACATATTTCAATATCAAATTAAATTAAACTCGGTACTGTAACAAATAAAATCCATTTATTTTATGGAGGGCAAAAGGCGAAGTGACATCTCGTCCTTGAATGTTGTGTAAAATAAAATAATCTACAGCACAGACTTTAGAAATTAAATAAAATGTATACAAATGTTTATTTTGCTGAAGAAGTGCAACAAATTTCCTTAGAGGACTCAAAAAACCTGCGCTCTGACTGTAACTCAGCAGCTGGGTTGTTTAGTCAGAGACGGGCTTAACCCAGTCGTTGGGTAGAAAAAATAACCCAGCGTTAAAAATGACCCAGCAACTTAGTTACAGAAAAACTACCCAGCACCTGGGTAAAAAAAAAAATATTAAAAATAACCCAATAAAATGATCCAACAAGTTGAAAAAAAAAAAAAAACAAATAACCCAACATTTTTTTTTTTTTTTTTGTTTGTTTTTTTAGAGTGTACGTTTTTGAACCGGAGTACACAGATAAAGAACTAACCACCCATGACCTTTCCAGCGTGATATAATGACATAATACGTGAAGTTGCGGATGCGCATCGTAGAGCTAGTGCAAGATGAGCATTTGTGGTTAAAAAGTATATGCTTTTGGAATCATGTAGAGCCTTTTGAAGCTGCAATTTGGACCTTCAACTCATTGGTCCCCACTGAAGTCCACTATATGGAGAAAAATCCTGGAATGTTTTCCTCAAAAACCTTAATTTCTTTTTCGACTGAAGAAAGAAAAACATGAACATCTTGGATGACATGGGGGAAATCATACAGGAAATTTGAATTCTGGAAGTGAACTAATAATTTAACACGAGCATATATTAAGTTTCTATCTGTCTGACGTGGTTTGGCTAATTTCTCTGTTGCTGTCTCTGTTTCAGGCATGCACCTTGGCCAGACGGAATGCTGACGTGTTTCTCAAATACATGCACAGAAACAGTGTCAGCATGCCGGGGATGCTGAGTCACGTCAAAGCTCCAGAGCAGCAGGTCAAAAGTGAGTTTTGGCCACAGCTTGACGTCACACTCCTGATAATGATGCATACAGGATGATCTACAGTCTGGCTGTGTATTATCCTGCTTATGAAACAGCTATGTACTAAATATATTGATATGTGGACAGGAAATACAATTTTAGTGTTTTGTGAGAAGTAGGAGGCTGTGAAGTGATGCAACAGACATAACTGGGTTAGCACTCAGTCATACTGTTGAGCGGAGCAGACCAATCCGACCAATCAAACTGACCAATCTGAATCGAGCATTCTAGAGAGACATATAATAAACACATGCAGCCCCTCGTATGTCCCTGTGGTATTTCAAGTCCTGTTCCACTTTTCAAACCACAAGGCTACAGATGCTGCCTCTCTGCATGTTTTCCTCTTATTTACCTGTCCTCCCTCTGCTGGCTCTCTGGAGATATGACAAAACACAGCCTGTCTTCCCCATAGGGGTTTAGATCCAGCACTTGTTGATTTTACATTGAGCCATCTAAAACAGCTCTGGTATGCCATCTATTGTCCGAGCTGTGTACTGCACCCTTACTTGAGTTTATAGCAGCTGGCCCACTTTGGCCCACTTTAGCCCAGTTTAGAATGTGTGCATTGTGAATGCGGCCCTGTTCTGTTCTGAGTGTGCTTACAATGACTCAGATAAGGAAACCGTAAATGGGTCAGGCCTCCACCGCACAGATAGGGCAGCTTACTGCAGAATGGTGACAGCATTACTCCACTGGGGATCGTCACTTTAGCTTCATGCTTCTCACACTGCATCTGCTTGTGTAGCTGTTTTATCGTTAGTGTTGTCATTTTAACAAATATTTGTATTTACATGCATGTATTTTTAATACACACATTATACATTTAATATATACACATTTTTTTACACAACATATTTTTAACATTTATCTATGCATGTGTGTGTATTTATATATGCATAATAAATATACACAGTACGCACACATATTATGTTAAAAAAAAAACATTTTGGCTGCGATTAATCACGATTAATCGTTGCAGAGTACTTGTGTGTCTGAATTTGTATATACATCTTAATTTGTATATACATATACATATACTCAGATCATGTAAATACAAGCTTATATTTTGGATGAGATTAATAGCGATTACTGGATTTGACAGCCCTAATTTTCCTACATTCGAAAAATGTAAATATTAATTACCCATCAAAATAAATTTAAGTTTACATTTTAAATTAGCGTTAATTTAAAAATGTTTATATTATGCATATAATAATTGTAATAATAAGATTATTGTTATTTTCCTTCCATCAATTCAATTCAAGCAATAGCCATTCAACCTTTTTAAGATTAAAAAATACCCATTTAAGATTAAATTTTATAATTAAATGGATTAAGATTTTTGTAAAAGTATTTTAATAATAGATATAATTAAATTAAATGTATTATAATACAAGAATTTAGTACTATTTTATATAATAATAAGTCAGTATATAGTTTATTGATTGAAATGCCCTGTTTGGATATTCATAATAATAATGAACTATAGTATTTTTTTTTCTTATCATCATTGCAATTTAAGCAATAAACAATATAATTCAATAAATAAACAGAATATTAACTTCTAAAGCAGCTCTTTGTGATGTCTATTCAGTGTTTTACTCGTCTGCCGCAATATTGTTTAAATTATCTTCATTTGACGGCTTTCTTTAAAAAAGGTCAGTTCGATTAAATAATCTGCACATCTTGTTTCTACTAATTTCTATTGATTGAGAGCACTAGTTAAAATACATATTTTAAATATAATAATTAGTATGATTTCAGTGGCGAACCTTAGTAGTTAAAGATCTGGGCTTGTGTTCAAAGTGTTGTGCTTCAGACCTGCGGTGTACATCGTGGTTAAGAATGATTATGTGTAATTTTGTAGATATCCTGAATGAGTTGCTGCAAAGGGAGAACCGGGTCCTGCACTTTTGGACCATGAGGAAGAGAAGGCTGGACCAGTGTCAGCAGTATGTGGTGTTTGAACGCAGTGCCAAACAGGTTTGATGTCTCTCTCTTCCTCCATCTGTTCCTTTGATGTCTGATCAGTCCGATTATTCACTTTTTCTTGGCCCAAGGCTGAGCCTGACAGACTTATGACTCACTGCCATGGCTCTAATTAAACAGCACAGAGACATTACAATTAAATCATTTACCTTTTCCCTGCTCTGTTTGGGGATGTGCGTGTCTACATATGCCATAGCTTGTCTTCTCAGTCCATTCTTGGTTTAGTCATGAAAACGTTGTGTTTTCAAACAATGTTCCTCTGTTTTTCTTTATGACCCAGATTATACATTATCATTAAGAATCACTCTTTTAAAGTGTTTCTTTCTCTTTTTCCAGGCTTTGGAGTGGATTCATGATACCGGTGAGTTCTACCTGTCCACACATACCTCCACAGGCTCCAGCATCCACCACACACAGGAGCTTCTGAAGGAGCATGAAGACTTCCACATCACAGCCAAGGTACAACTGCACCACAGTGGTGGCAAACACCTGGCCTGAATCTTTTGACACTGCAGATCCCTAAAGTTCATACTTTTTCTGTGTCGCCAGCAAACCAAAGAGCGGGTGAAGCTGTTGATACAGCTAGCGGATGGTTTCTGTGATAAGGGCCACGCCCACGCCGCTGAGATTAAGAAATGGGTCACAGCCGTGGACAAACGCTATCGGGACTTCTCGCTTCGCATGGACAAATATCGCACGTCTCTAGAGAAAGCCCTCGGCATATCATCAGACTCAAACAAAGCAGTATGTGTTTTTTCCTCATAAAAGTGTGATATCTGATCATTCTGAGTCTTGACATACCACATGTCGGCATTTCTCATGGTTCACATGGTTTAGAACCATAATCTGGACAAATAGTTTGTGCTTTTGCCAGCAGGCTGTCAGCAGATTATGTAAGACTAACTGTTTTCAAAATGCTTTAAACATCAATCATTTTTACATGCTTATAATTTTTATTTAAGTAAGTCTTCTTAAAGGGATAGTTCACCCAAAAATTAAAATTGTGTCATTGATCACCTTCATGTTGTTCCAAACCTGTAAGACCTTCGTTCATCTTTGGAACACAATTTAAGATATTTTTGATGAAATCTGAGATCTTTCTGACCCTGCATAGACAGCAACGCAGCTGACACATTCAACGTCCAGAAAGGTAGTAAGGACATCGCTAAAATCAGTGGTTCAGCCTTAATTTTAGAAAGCTACAAGAATGTGCATCAAAGACGCAATTGTTGAATAAAGTCATTATTTTTGTTTTCTTTACGCATAGCAATTATTCTTGTAGCTCATAAATTTAACGATTGACCACTGATGTCACATAGACTGTTTTAACAAAGTCCTTAGTACCTTTCTGGGCCTTAAATGTGGTAGTTGCATTTCTGTGTATGCAGGGTCAGAAAGATCTTGGATTTCATCAAAAATATCTTAATTTGAAGATGAACGAAGGTCTTATGGATTTAGAACAGCATGAGGGAGAGTAATTAATGACAGAATTGTCATTTTGGGGTGAACTAGCCCTTTTAGGTTTAAATTTTGGTCAAGTGTTCAAAGAGTTGTTTTACAAGATTTACAGCCACTAGAATATTCCTCTATGTAATCGTCATATTCAGAATACATCAAAACCTATTTCCTGGTATTAACACTTGAGGTGCAAGTTTTTGAACTTGTTTTAATTGTAGCTGTAGTTAATAAATTAATAAACAATTCTCATTCATGTCCATAACAGTTTTTATTTTCTAGTTTTAGATTGTTTTTGTTATTTTAGTATTTACATTTTTCATCTATTATTTATTTTATTTAAACATAGTCAGTGTGATTAGTTAGAAGACTCTGTGGCTAAACATTTTGTTTTTAATTTACAGAGTAAAGACCTGCAGTTGGACATCATCCCAGCCAGTGCTCCAGGGTCAGAGGTCAAACTCAGAGGAGATGCCCACGAGCTTAATGAAGAGAAGCGCAAGTCTGCCCGCAGGAAGGAGTATGTCTTATTTAATGTTATTTACTGACTTAAAAGTCACTGAAATATTCAAATGAATTGTTCGTTTTAAATTGAAAAAGATCTAGATTTTCTGAAGTAATGATTTTTGACTTTCCATTTTTATAGCTTCATCATGGCTGAGCTGATCCAGACAGAAAAAGCTTATGTACGAGACTTGAGAGAGTGCATGGATGTGAGTATTTTGTTATGTACTGTATTATTAATGCATTTTTGGCTTGGTCAGTAAAGTTTTTATTTGGGTCTTTTGTGAAAATTCGAAAACAAATCATTATAAAAATCTCTATGATTTTGATCTAAATAAATCTATAAATTTGAACCTCTTCCACTCATCCAGACATATCTTTGGGAGATGACCAGTGGCGTGGAGGAGATCCCGCCAGGGATCGTTAATAAAGAGCATATCATTTTTGGTAACATGCAGGACCTCTACGAGTTCCATCACAAGTGAGTTCACTTATAATGCAAATGCTTTAAGCATCGTTCCTCTTTTAAAAGGAAACCGATATTAAGACTATGGCTTAATATAACATAAGTGATGTCTCTTACTGTAGTATGTAGTAGAAAAACTATGAAAAAATCCACATTGTTTTATACATATTTTGGACTATGGGGGCACCATTATTTCGATTTACATCAAATAGTTTCACTTGGTGAGCTACTGCTCAGGAAAAAAAAAACTCTGAAACTCATGACTCAGGAAATAAAATACTGATATGATGCCACACTGTGCAGCTTTTGGTTGTAATTTTCATTCGAAGGGCAACAAGAGAAGCGATGTAAGTATTCACTGCTTTCCTAGCGAGAAGAAGAGAATGGGAAGATGCCTGTGGACGAATAAAACTTCCTAAAGACCCATGCTTTCTCTCCACTTTAGCCCTGATGCCTTTGAGGCTTTTAGCAGACCATAGCTAATGAACCACAGCTAAACAGTTTACAAACAGCAGAGGCAAGAAACGCTACATGCCATCCTGACAGGATGTAAACATGCCAACGCCTATCATGATGCCGCAGCCACTGAAGTTTCTCAGTGCAGATTTCACTTGATATCTGGGCGTTTAGGCTTCTTGTGAGGAAAAATCAATGGTACAGCATTTCTACGTTTGTATCCATTGACACCTGTAAGCTCTTTCAGTAGCTGTGGTCATCCTATCAGTATTTTGTTTTCTGAGTTGTGTTGCTGTAAAAATAGAAAAAAAGTAGCGACAGCAGCTCAGTGCAATAATCTTAAATCATCAAAATAATGGCATCCCCCATAGTCCAAAATATGCATATGTAAAACGATGTGGATTTTTAAAAAATAACGTTAATGTTTAATAGGTTTCCAACTACATATTTCAATAAGAGGCACCATTTATTATATTTAGCCATACAAGTCCATACCAGGGATTTATTTTAAAGAATAAATCCACCCATCCAACATCCAATTAATTAATTTCCTGTCTTCTGTAATTGGCTCATATATATTGCTTTTTCTGTCTGTCACCAGTATATTCCTCAAAGAGCTGGAGAAGTATGAGCAGCTTCCTGAAGATGTGGGTCACTGTTTTGTGACTTGGGTAAGTAGAGTTAATTATGTTTGGATACTAATAATGTATCTGCTTCTTTCAGATTAAGGTAGTTAAAATGCCTCTCATCTTTCTGCAGGCCGATAAGTTCCAGATGTATGTAAACTACTGCAAAAACAAACCAGACTCCACTCAACTTATTCTTGAGCATGCTGGAGGATATTTTGACGTGAGTTGAACGTTTCTGTTATGATTGATTGTATTTTGTTCATTTTGAACATTCTTCCTATCTTCCCGTCAGTGGCCAATTTGAATCCCAATTGTGTATTGATGTTCCTATTACAGGAAATCCAACAGAGGCATCGCCTGGCCAACTCCATCTCATCATACCTCATCAAACCTGTTCAGAGAATAACCAAGTACCAGCTGCTCCTCAAGGTAAAAACATCTTGGATTCATCCTGAAACTTATGGAATTCTTTGATTGAAACCTCAGTGGTAATTCGGATTTCGTTCGTAGGAGCTCCTGACGTGTTGCGAGGAAGGCAAAGGTGAAATCAAAGATGGCCTGGAGGTTATGCTCAGTGTTCCTAAGAGAGCCAACGACGCTATGCACTTGAGCATGCTGGAAGGTGAGTGCACGCACATAACGCACAAAAACACACATGGTGTGGATAAAACAGTTTCTGATGGCAGTGAATGTCTTCAGGGTTTGACGAGAACATCGAGTCCCAGGGAGAGCTGATCCTTCAGGAGGCGTTCCAGGTTTGGGATCCCAAGACCCTGATCCGTAAAGGACGAGAACGTCATCTGTTCCTCTTCGAAATGTCACTGATTTTCAGCAAGGAGGTTAAAGATTCCAATGGCAGGAGCAAGTATATCTACAAGAGCAAGCTTTTTGTAAGTTTCACAGCAAGGTTCAAAAACTGAAAAAAAATTGTATGCAACAGATCTGATTGTTTTGAATGCTTCACTCTGACTGCAGACCTCTGAACTGGGTGTTACTGAGCACGTGGAAGGAGATCCATGTAAATTTGCTCTCTGGGTTGGACGGACCCCAACTTCAGACAACAAGATTGTCCTTAAGGTAACTCTCACTTTCACATGTAAATGCATGGCACTGTTTTTGCTCCAGCTTTCTACGTCGCATCTCTGTGTAGCTTGTCTCTTTTGCACTTTAACAAGTAAAGGTTTGAATATTTGAATTAAAATCCACGTATTGAGTGTGACGACTCGCACTGTTTGCTTGTTTTTATCAACTGGGGGACGAAATGTCAATTATTTTTTTGTGGTAGTTGACAGTATGCCTTAAGTGCTGTTGAAATGAAAAATTACTTAATAATAGAACACCTCTTTAGATCCTAAAGAGACTGTTAATAAAAACAAAAATGAATTTGTATAAAACTGTGGCACTGATTATAGAGGAAGATTTAAGCACTTGCATCTAATGCATGTTAATAAAGTGCAAGGAAACAAAAAAAACAAGAATAGTCTCTTTTGGTGGTGGCTTATGTGCATTGCAAGTGGCTTCTGTCTCACAGTAACTGTTAATTGACTGCATGCTGCTTTAGAACTGTGAGGATACTCTGTTTAAAACCTTTTTCGGTGAAATGTCAAAATTTTGTAGTTATTTACAGTCTATTTATGTGGTTTACTGTACGTCATATGAGCCAAAGAACAATTTTTTGCTTAAATCACTGTCACGTATTTCATGTCAAAAGTATACACACACATACGCAACCACATATATGTCCTTTTTTTTAACAGAAAGAAAATAAAATGTATTAAAAATCTAAAAGTATTTTTATAAAGACAGTAGTTTATATTAGAGCTGTCAAATGATTAAATTACATACAAAATAAAAGTTGAATATATGTGTTTGTGCTGTGTAATTGTGTATATAAATATAAACACATTCATGTATATATTTCAAAAATATTTACAAGTGTATATTTATTATAATTTTTTATATAATTTATATTATATATATATAAATAAAAATATTTTGTACATAACATTTCTCTTAAATACATGCATTAATTTGTGTGTATTTATTTATACATAATAATAATTACACATATTACACACACATATTAGGCAAACTCAAACTTTTATAATGTATGTGATAATCGTTTGACAGCCCTACGTTTTGTTTTCAGTTATAGGTATTAATCACTTAATTATTTAATATTTATATTGTCAAATGGCAGTGACTAATGTATAAACCTTTTAACACTACATGTGGCAAAATTGGCTAAATTATCACAAAGTGAGTTTATTAATGTTGTCCCTATGTCTTACCGGCCACTGTCTCATGCAGTATGATATATGGCTTTTTATAAAGCAGTAAAATCTTGTATATTTCTATATTTCAAATGAAGCTAAGTCAGGGATGCAAACATGGATCCATGGTGAGTACGGCCGCACAGATAACTCAGCCTTAGTTCACCATAGAACAAAAAAGAAAATGCGTACTCGTACTCAACATTTTGTATTTTTCTGTGTTTTCTTTCTCCACACATATAAACACAGGCGTCCAGTATTGAGAACAAACAGGACTGGATAAAGCACATCCGTGAAGTGATTCAGGAGCGTACTGTGCATCTGAAGGGGGCGCTGAAGGAGCCCATCCACATTCCCAAACCCTCCACAGCCAAACACAAGGGTCGCAGATACACCCCAAGGCCAGTGAAACATCGCTATTCTTTCTTCAATATTCTTATTTCTTCAGCCTTATTTTACTGTTGCTGGATTTGTTTGTGTGTGGAACCATACTTGGACTAGGAGTTAATTTCCTGTGTGTTTTTATGTGCGCAGGGATGGAGAGGATCTGGACAGTCAGGGTGACGGCAGCAGTCAGCCAGACACCATCTCACTGGCCTCCAGGACCTCACAGAACACACTGGACAGCGACAAGGTGAGAATACACGTCATGTCTATGAAAAGAACACTTAAACCTTTGAGAGCTTCTAATGCCGATCTCAGTGAAATTACTGGTGAAAATGCAGGATTATTTTAGTATGTATATACTGTTATAGTATTTATATTATTATTTCTAAATGGTTTGATTTATTTACACATTACATTTTTTACTAACTTAATATTACTCATATTTTTACTGATCATGTATGACATTTCAGGCATAATAAAATTGACTAAATTATATGTAGTCTATATTATTAATGAATATCACATGGCAAAATACTGACAAAATTTAAAGGACATTTTTGTCACTATGACTAAAAACCATGGCTCTTTGCTTGTCTCTTTTCTTTGTTTAGTTGTCAGGTGGCTGTGAGCTCACAGTGGTCATCCATGACTTCATGGCCGGCAACAGTAATGAACTGACAGTGCGAAGGGGACAGACGGTGGAGGTACTAGAGCGGCTCCACGATAAGCCGGACTGGTGCTTGGTGCGGACCACTGATCGTTCCCCTGCCCTGGAGGGCCTGGTGCCCTGCGCCATGCTCTGTATCGCCCACTCCCGCAGCAGCATGGAGATGGAGGGCATCTTTAACCACAAAGGTGGGCAAATGTCTGAAACGCTTTCTAAAAATCATCTCAGGTCTGTGTCAGATGATAATAATCATCAGTCAAGTCACTTTTAGTTATATAGCACTGTCAACAGTGCAGATTGTGTCAAAGCAGCTTTAGAGTATTAAATAGGAAAATAGCTCAGCTCAGTTCAAATAGTATCTGTGCAATCAAGTTGACAATTTTGCTGGAAATTAAGTGCTAAGTGAAATTAATCAGCTTCTTGCTCTCTTTCACTTTTTCTACAGACGCGCTCTCTGTGTGCAGTAACGACGCCATCCTGCCAGGTTCCTCTGCCACCCTGCAACCAGGTCATGTGATGGGCTCCCAGAGTTCCCCTGGGCCCAAACGCACTGGCAACACGTTAAGAAAATGGCTGACCAGCCCTGTGAGGCGACTCAGCAGCGGTAAAGCCGACGGCCACGTGAAGAAGCTGGCGCACAAACACAAGAAGAGCCGCGACGTCAGAAAGAGCGCTGACGCAGGCTCACAAAAAGACTCAGACGACAGCGCCGCAACACCACAGGACGAGACTCTAGAAGAGGTTTGGGTACTTATTTTTGCTTTCTTGTTTCTTAGCTGTTATTACTGGCTTTCTGAATGCATAGCCTAATTTGGTGTTTGTCTCTGAACCTCCGCAGAGGGTGCGTAACGAGGGTCTGAGCAGCGGGACCCTCTCCAAATCATCGTCATCAGGTATGCAGAGCTGTGGAGAGGAAGAGGGAGAGGAAGGAGCTGATGCTGTGCCACTTCCTCCACCCATGGCCATTCAGCAGCACAGCCTCCTTCAGCCAGACGCACAGGATGACAAGGTGAGGCGGCACATGACAGAGCAGAGGGGGGCGACAGAGGAGGGGGGTTGGTACGAGTGAGAGTCACTAGCTTAGATTTTCATTTTTTGTTTTAGTTTTTTTTTTCTCGCTGCCAACCTTTGAACCTCAATCCTGTCAGAGATCCTCAAATCCGTTCAACGCTTCTGTATGCCACAGTTTTAAAGGGAAAGTTCACCCAAATATGAAAATGCTGTTATTAATTGCTCACCCTCATGTCATTCCAAACCTGTAAGACCTTTGTTCATTTTTAGAACACACATTAAGATATTTTTGATGAAATCTGAGAGCTGACACGTTCAAGGCCTAGAAAAGTAGTAAGGACATTGTTAAAATAGTCCATGGCCACATACACACTGCAGCTAAATTTGGTCGTCAGTTCACCTTTTACTCCTTAATCGTGTTCTGTACACACATAATTCACTAAAATGCGGGAGTGACAACCGCATTTGACGACTGCGTAAACTTCCAAAAAATACAGGTAGTGACAACCGCACTTATAGAAATTTTCCGCCCTGTGTACGGAACTGAACTGAACAACTAGTTGTTAATGACGTATTTAAAAGTGCATCAGAAATGTTTCTCCGTCTGTATGTGAGATGCAAGAAAATAACAGTTAATACACATTTTGACACAGGTCTACTTGCACTCATGAGCCCTGAGGTTAAGTGCCAGTGTTGCCAGATCTTCATAGAAAAACCCACAATCACAAAAAACACTAAAAGACCCAAATGCTTTGTTTTTTTAATACTAAAAAAAAATCATATATCTCATATGTGCAACAGACCACTTTATTTTCCATAAATTGCCTGGCTATATGAACTAAGACCAAACAACATGTCTAAAAGCGCATGTAAATATGAGGACATGGCAACACTTCAAGACAGCGCTCTCTAAAGCAGCCTCCCGAGCATAAACAAAACACAGTACGTCTGTCAGCGGTAGTTTAGATAAAATCGACGGACAAAAAAAGTCTCTAGACAAAAAATGTCAAATACCAAACGTCTAAATTATTATTGACTCCCGCAAGATGCCAAAATGTTGCTGTGGTTACAAATGCAGGAGTGACGGGACTCCCTCTCGCATTTAAATGCGGTTGTCACTCTTGAAACTTGCAGTGTGTACGTGGCCCATGTGACATCAGTGGTTCAACCATAATGTTATGTTAAGTTGAACCACTGATGTCACATGGACTATTTAATGATGTTCTTACTACCTTTTTGGGCCTTGAATGTGGTAATTTTATTGCTGTGTGTGCACAATTAAAACTCTCTTGGATTTCATCAAAAATATCTTACGGGTTTAGAACAGCATGAGTAACTAATGATAGAACGTTAATTTTTGGATGAACTGTCCCTTCAAATAATATCTCCTCCAGGGATATGCAATATTTACTTCACTTTTAGTTTTCAAGTTTTAGCTCAGTTCCAATTCATGTGTGACTATAATGCAAGCATTGTAAAACTGTTTTTCTGATAATTTAAAAACCGAAATGGGAATCTTGTCATATTGACCCCCATCACACCTGGCATTAACATGCATCTTCTTCATTTGTAGATGGTCTTGAATGGATTCTGATAACATTTAATAAGGTTAAAATGTATTTCTTTGAAATTAATCAACAATTTCAGATTATTTATTGAAAATAAAATGAATTGTGGTTCACCAATCCTACCAGTTCTTTTAAAGGGGTCAAGAACTGAGAAATCAAAATTCCCTTGATCTTTTGACATATAAGAGGTCATTGTGTTATAAAACATCCTGTACGTTTCAGAACTCAAATCTTTCTCGTTAGTCTAAAAACAGCTTATATTGAAGCCAGTCTGACAAAACAACAGGTACAAACGTAATTCTGTGGCTAAACTCCACCTCTGCAGAAGATCAACACCTGCTTCTACATCATCGCCTGTTTAGCCCCGCCCACCGATTCACGCATGTAGTGTAAATGTAGGTCTACGCACAAAACCAAACAATAAAGATGGCTCCAAAGACAACAAGATGCTGTGCTCTTTCCTTCTGATCTCAATGTTAGGAAAGAGTTGATAAACTTTATTTTTAATTAAGTTCCAGACTGCGTCAGTGAGAACTTGATATTTCGTTCACTTAACTGTGCTACAGATTCGTTTACAAACAAGGCGCAATATGACGCAGGATTTTTAGAAAGATTGCAACTTAAAGACGATGCTGTGTCGACTATATTGGATCCGACATTACTGTCGCACCACACAAGTGTAACCATTTTTTTTTTGTGGTCACTATTGCTTTATTACAGATCGTTTTATATGCACTGAGTATTTATGCGTTTTTAATCTAAAGCACAGCAGCGTCTATCAATGAAGGATGTAGACTGTCAAACATACACAACTATTAGCCAGTCATAGCAGTGGGCGTTTACTTTCCGAGTCTACAATGTCACGTTAAACAGAGCATTCTGATTAGGAGGGTTAAAACAGGACAGAAAATACCCTGTTACTTCTAAATTATGTTTTTTGATGTAAAAATCTTGATAACATTATAAGTGGACCTCAGAGAACAGTACAAAATAATAAAACAAAGCAGTTCATGACCCCTTTAAATTAAAAGTTGCAAACAAACAGATTACATCAGAAATGCTTGCGATGTCCTAAATTTTGAATATTGTATTGGGCAATGGGAGTCAAAAAGGTTGAGAACCACTGGTCTACGTGCGTTCTGAGCACGAAATGCATGTTAATGCCAACCTTAGATATAGAGAGATGGATTTTTCCTAAGGTAGAATGTGAATCTTCCTCCTATAGTTTCTGTATAATGGCCACAATAGGATGAAATGCTCGAGTTATAGCTGGTCTCATCGCTGCTCAAGAACAGCTTGTGACACTAATTTGTTTTTCTCTTTTGTTTTGTTTGGGCTGTATTGTTTGCCATAGCATTACGTTGATTTGTGTCCTGTCTTTGTTTTATCTCAGTTCCCATACCTCTCCATCTGACTCCTCCCTTTCTGGCCTCCCTCCTTTCATATCATTTCTCATTGCTTTCTTTTCCCATAACCCCCAGCTTATCAAAAGACCCGAGACTCCCTTTCCTTTCTACTTTTATTTGCTGTCTTTTTTTGTTCTTGTTTTTTTTGGTAGAGATTTTAGAAGCCGACCACTTCCTGAGAATTCCACTTTGAAGTAGTGTTCTTTTTAGAAGCGGATTCCTCATTTTGGTTTGGTTCCGTTATTCCACTTTCATCTAGACGAGACTCTTTCTGTTGTTTAAATCTTTCTGATTTAAACTTAGAACCACAAAATCTCATCCTTTATCATTTTTTTTCTCTCTTCTGATTTTTTTTATTTTACGATTTTGTTTTATATACATATGATTCAGTCCAACCTTCAATGGGTTGTCCTGTTAACGTGCTGGTTTTTGATCAGACTGGGTTCCAATGCAGCTTCAGAGTATCAGAGCACATGCGGTGTTAGAAGTACATGTGCAGGTCAATGCGAACGTCAACATCAGGGAGCTGTGATTCGGTAGAAAGAGGGTCATGTGCCTTACAATGACTCTGAATCTCAGAGACCACCCTCACTCTTTACCCCTCTAACCAACCCTCCAAACTCCGCCCATTCACACCCCTCCCCCCTTCCTTCTGTGCTATCCCCTCATTATCCACTCTGCTGTCTGATTGGCCTGTAAAAGCTAAGCAGACCTGAGGCCACACCCAGACACAAATTGGAAAGTCTGGAAGGCACAGCAAGGGTGAGACTTTCTGCTGGATTTCCCTCTATTTCTATTTGATGAATGTTTTTGATTGCCATTTTTCAAACCTAAAGTAAAGAAACCCACCGCCAATCTCAGGTGTCGAGCATCAAGCTGTTGTCAACGTGAAGTCTGCCAGCCGTATGAATTGAGACCCCATGAAATGCAGCAGGTTTTTTTCTTATATTTCATAATTTGGTCTGCTTGGTTGAAAGAAAAAGACTGTAAATATCGATTAAAGGCTATTTTTGTCAATGTTAAAATATACTGTAGATTTCACGGGGCCTTTTTTATTATAATTGGTACAGCTTTGGTTGAAATCAAAATGTCGCCATTATTTTTCAAATTTTTAAACCCAAGAAACCACTCCAGAGATTGCTTGCGAGTGCAGATTTTTTATGTTCACAATGGTGTGATGCCAGACACATCATCATAATATTATCGTTAGTTACAGATGCATTCAGCATTTTGCAGAAAGCTATTGTAACTGCTGTAATAAACAAAAAACTGCATAAATGTCCTTGAGGGCAAAGACAATAAACTAGATCCTAAGTACTTGCCTGAATGAATCCCGATTACAGTTTAGCTCCACATGCTTCATATTTCCTCTTTGTCATTCAGTCTGGCTTTCTTCCCTCTTTCACTCTCTTTATCTCTGCAGACCTCTTCCCGTCTCTCCGTTCGACCCTCCAGTTCTGAAACCCCCAGCGCTGCAGAGCTAGTCAGTGCCATTGAGGAGCTGGTCAAAAGCAAGATGGTAAAAGTGCACTAATATAATATCATATAATATCATATGATATGATATGATATGATATGAAATCCTCGACTGTAATTTGCCCATGTCGAGTAACCGGAAAAATACCGGAAGTGTCGAATTCCATGGATGAGAATCCATGTAACGCACGATTAGGCTGTTTTCCAAGGCTGCATGATATAACAAACCCATTTATAAATCGAAATAAAGCATAATGCTATTGTGAATTCATAAATGCTACGATTCCGAAAAATATATGCAATGCAGGTTTAATACGTGCGCTTTAATTATTTACATTCGTGTAGGTTACGTACATACATGTCAGAGCAGCTCCGTTCACAGTAAATGGTGCTCCACACAAACTGTTAACATTTTTTATGTGTGGAGCGTCTCAACCTCCATATTGCTGTGAGCAGCATGTGCCATTTCATCAGATTTGTAAGGTAAATCATTTATGAGCCTACGCAAACACAGTAGAAAACATTTATTATCTTTCTTAATATGGTAAATGTTATTGTGAATACAGATTAAAAGTTCAAACCCTCACTCTGAGTTTACACGTTTTGATGTCCACATATTCAAGAAATGACAGTGGCTGTAGCGTTTCTGCTGTAAAGAAATGACCAAATATTAAAGGTTAAGTAGTCATTTGAATTAAATGATGTTTAGTCAATATTAAACAAGAATTAGATCATGCTGTAAAGTATAAAAACAATCGTCAGGCTGTTGGCGCCCTCTGCAGTTATTTGTTATAATGGGTAATGTACATTAGTTCTGTTGTTTAAAATACATTATGTATTTTGACAGTTTTGTTCAATAAAACCATATAATTAGTTGCTTTTATTTTATTTAAACTTAATATTATTGTCTCATTGCTGTTATATATGTATTTTAAGTCATTTTAAAGGCTATTGTTCACTTGGGTCACTTTGGGTTATTACCACCCAAAAAAATTGTTATAATAATCCGATTACTTGATTAATCGTTAGAATAATCCTGTGCCTGTGGTTTCAATGTTGCTTACCCATCATATTGTTTTTCACTTGACTGATTTTGAGTCTCATGTCCACACAGGCTCTAGAGGACAGACCCAGCTCTTTGTCCGTGGAGCAAGGGGACAGCAGCAGCCCCTCTTTCAACCCATCTGATAACTCCCTTCTCTCCTCCTCTTCTCCAATTGATGAGATAGAGGAACGCAAGACCGGCTTCCTCAAGAGACGGCAGTATGTCTATGGTCTTCTCTGTCTCTCTGTTATTGTCCTCATTCATTGTCAGTGTCTATAACACGTGCTCCCTTTCTTCTTTTAGCTACATCCTGCTGGAACTGATCGAGACAGAGAGGGACTATGTGAGGGATCTCAGTTTGGTCGTGGAGGTAAATGAATACTGTTCACGGGATGCTGAGATGAAGGGAGCGATCGTGTGACTAGATCTAAACACTATACATGTGTTGTGTGTCTGATAGGGCTACATGAACAGGATGAGGGAAGATGGAGTTCCAGATGATATGAAAGGAAAAGACAAAATAGTTTTTGGAAACATTCAGCAGATATACGACTGGCACAGAGAGTAAGTATCTAGTCTGTGAAGTAGTACATTTTGGTCGTTGATGAGGAAAAAAAAATCTGCAATTTTATGGCAGTTAATCTTCAGAAAATTAATGACAGATTTTCAAAAAAGATTAAACTATAATCCTTATTGTTTCAGTTTCTTCCTGGGAGAGCTTGAGAAGTGCCTTGAGGATCCTGACCGGCTGGGCCCTCTCTTCCTCAAACATGTACAATTTTTAAGTTTTTTAGGCTATCAATTAGACTTTTTTTCTGTAATATAATATTGTGCATACTCATGAACTCATCATGTCTTTCAGGAGCGGAGACTGCACATGTACATTGTTTACTGCCAGAACAAACCTAAATCTGAGCACATTGTCTCGGAGTATATCGACACCTATTTTGAGGTGCGTAACTAAAGTCTTTACTCTGATTTGAACATAATTTATGAATATTACAAAGCTTGTATTTCCTTACAAAATGCATTTTGCATTTATGTCAGTATAATGTCAAATAGAAATCGCATAGAACATAATAAAACATTTGCATTAAGCATTTATATATAAATACCAAAGTCCGTTTTTGGCTGTCTCTTGCAGGATCTGAAGCAGCGTCTGGGTCACAGGCTTCAGATCACTGATCTGCTCATTAAACCTGTGCAGAGAATCATGAAGTACCAGCTGCTGCTTAAGGTTTGTCCATCTGGTCCACTGCATCTCATTGTTTTAGCCCTATTGACAGAGTTGTTAGTCTAATCATGATTCTGATGTTTCTGTTTTGGTTAATTTATTTGCAGGATTTCCTCAAATTTTCCAAAAAGCTTGGAATTGATTCTGTAGAATTGGAGGTTAGTTTTTATCTTTACCGTGTTCTACAATTTAAAAGTTTGGGATCAGTAGGGTTTTTTTTCAGGTTTGCATTTATTTGATCAAAAATGCAGTAAAAACAATGTTGTGAAATATTATTCAATTTAAAAGAACTGTTTTCTATTTTGATATATTTTAAAATGTAATTTATTACTGTAATGCAAAGCTGAATTTTCAGCATCATTACTCCAGTCTTCAGTGTCACATGATCCTTCAGAAATCATTCTAACATGCTGATTTGCAGATCAAGAAACTTTTATTATTATCATCAATGTTGAAAACAGTTCTAGTAGTTTTTATAACAGGTATTTTTTTGTGTGTGTGTGGAAACGGTCATTTTTATTTATTTTATTTTTTTAGGATTCTTTGAATAGAAAGTTCAAATCTTTATATTTTGTAACATAATAAATATCTTTACTTTAGATCAAGCTAATGTGTACTTGTCAAAATAAAAGTATAAATAACTTTATTTAAAAAATAAATAAATATAATAATAACAAAAATAAATAAATGGAACAAAATTAAAATCAATTTATTGACCCGAAACTTGCATATATATATATATATATATATATATATATATGAAGAATTTATCTGCAAAAACAGATAACATATTTTCAAAAATCATGTTTTTTGTTGTTATCATGTTTTTGTTTTTTGTTAGTTAGCTATATTTAGTTATTTTTACTTAATCAAAATAACCCAACTGCAGTTTGATTGAGATTAACTGGAATGCAACAATTATTTGCAATTTAATTTGAAAAAACAATTATTCAGACACCAGATAAAAAAAAAAAAAAAAAAAATCTATTTTTGCTAGTGGGTGCAGGACACTATAGTTCATTTATGTAAGTGACGATAGCAAATTAAAGTAAACTGTGACATTTTATACCTAAACAAGTAAAACCGATAAATATTTGGGACCAAAAATTTGATTTGACTTTTTGACCTGACCATGTTTTGTTACATACTTTTCTATCAAAGTTTGTTCTGACAGAGTTTAACTCTTGAGTTCTTGGCATAATTTACCATTTTCTGAACTATAGCAAATAAACTGTGGTAATGTGAGAAATGTTGAAGGTGTCTGAATAAATTTTGGTTTGACTGTGTGTGCGTGTGCATATATATATGCGTATATGCGTATCTATGTATGTATGTGTATGTATTGATGATTGTTGTATGTGTTTATACTAATGAAGTTATTGATGTTGCAGAAAGCGATTGAGGTCATGTGCATTGTACCAAAAAGATGCAACGACATGATGAATGTTGGTCGACTCCAGGGATTTGATGTAAGATTGCTGTGACCTCAGGAATAATTATCAAGAATAACTGTAGTGTTTTACATGTGAATTAACTCATCTAAATCAGTCTCTCTATCCCTCACAGGGAAAGATTATTGCTCAGGGGCGTCTTCTCCTGCAGGACACCTTCATGGTGGCTGAACCAGATGGAGGTGTGCTGAACAGAATGAAGGAGAGAAGAGTCTTCCTCTTTGAGCAGATTGTCATCTTCAGTGAACCTTTAGATAAAAAGAGGGGCTACTCGATGCCTGGCTACCTGTACAAATACAGCATCAAGGTATAGGCATCCTCATCTGTCTGTTTCTTGGTATCTAATTTTGTCATGCCAGATAAGTAAAAGACTGAAAAAGAGAGTTCTGTCAAACATCCTGTTTGTGTATAGGTAAGCTGTCTGGGGCTTGAGGATAGCGTGGATGGAGATCCATGTAAATTCGCATTGACCTCCAGAACATCTAATGGCAGCAAAGAGGCCTTTATTCTGCACTCAAGCCACCCTGGAGTACGACAAGTCTGGATGTTGCAGATCAGCCAAATCCTGGAGAGCCAACGCAATTTCCTCAATGGTACAGCAACCAGCAATACTTTTAGGAGTATATAAGTCTTTAAATCATCTAGAA
>JAHKKF010516419.1:0-15091 GCA_019740295.1 Labeo calbasu | reverse complement strand
GTTGTGCTTTCTGCTGCCTCCGTGAAATGGAGCGCATCACAGCAATGAAGCAGCTACTTGCCTCTCAAAGAAATCCATAGAACGCTTAAAATGTAGCGTATATTAAACAAAACAATTTTTTAAAAAAATCCCCGATTACGCAGTCGGAATGAAAAGGTACATTACTCTATTAAAGACGTTCATGTGGAGATGGCGAGTGTAGCACTGGCATTTTTTCAGCCGACACTGACTGAAGAAAAAGCCCTAGTTTATTAAATTAAAGTGTTTTCTTCCCCACCCACATTCATAATTATTACTTTTGCGGTGCAAGCTTTATGCAGAATAGGCTATACGCCTATATAATGAAGGCATCACGGTTGTGTGTAGAAGGAGACGTACACAGACAAAATAACAAGTCTTTAATAAAATCCACAAAAGGTAAATCCAGACAGGAACGGCAGGGAAACACACACCAACTTAACCTTAAAATCGGACGGCAAACTCTGTCGTACTCGGCTCTGGCTCCGCGAGTCGGGGTGTGGGTTGGCTGGGCTCTGGGTGGGATTGGGGCCGGACGCTCTCCAGACACCTGAGGATCCCTTCCCTCCAGCTCAGTCCTGTGGTGTCTGGGAGGTCCACAGGGCAGCTGTAATTGGCCCCAGTCCAGAACAGAGAGTTGATGGTGGCGTCATCCAGCCCTGACATCATTGCCAGCCCGCAGAACTCCCGGGCATACTCCACAAATGGGAGATCTCTGCGGGCTAGGGCGAAGAAGCGAGCGGCTACTTCCATTTTTAAAGGTCCGATCTGTCACGGTTATGTGTAGAAGGAGACGTACAAAGATGAAATATAACAACAAGTCTTTAATAAATAAAATAATAAAAAAAAAAAGACACAAACAGTAACTCCAGACAGAAACAGCAGGAAAACACACACCAACTTAACCTTAAGATCAGACAACAAACACTGAACTGAATACAACTTATATAGGGGTGCTAATGATACAAGGACAGGTGTGAGTGATTAACCAATAAGAACTTAACAAGGACAGGAACAGGAAAGACCATATATGGGCACAGGAGGGAGAAACCAACATAAACAGTCCACAGGGGTGTGACAGAAGGATGGTTAGTATGTTATTATTAATCAATTTAATATAAATGAGCGAGTAGAAATCAATATGGCATCAATATGCTGACACGAAAGGCATTTGGAATTTTGTCGGCATGATTAAATTACAATATTGTGTAGTAATTTTGCCTTTATTGCATATATGTTGGGGGGTGTGTTGTTTTTTATATATTTTTTTTTTTCAATGCAAACTGTCAAAACATTTTTTTTTTTTTTTTTACATTACACTATTTACACATTTATTAGCACATAACCCTGCCCCTAAATCTAACCACTGGTCAATATAAAGCACAGGATATAACAGGCAGGTACAAGTACAGTCATGATTTGTTTAAAAAGTATTAATATCCCAAGTCTTCAGAGGCAAAATGATTGAGTTCTGAGAGGAACAGACACAACCACAGTCTCTGTTCAGTGTAAAACTCTCCCTGTGCAGTTTGTGCACAAATAAAAAAAAAAAAAAGATAATTTTCAAAACCTTAATTAAAAACCTTACGATTTACTCTGTTCTTCGCATAAAGATATCGGAGGACTTGGAATGCGACTTTTTTGTAATACTTTTACACTGCTTTTTACGGTCAGTTTTTGCAATAAATGCCTGTCGCTGTACTTTTATTTGCCTGTTGTGTGTTTTATATTGTTCAGAAGTTGGTAGGTTTAGGGTAGGGGTGAGGTTGGGTGCTCCAAAATATCTATGAAAGTATAAATTTATGTGAAATGATTTCTAGTTTTGCAAACACATGCAACCCATTAAATGCAATGCATAATGCCAACAACTAAAAGAAATGGAGGATCCTGCACGTCCAACAGTGATGCTAAAGGGGTTCCCTGAGCATCAGAAAGTGACGCCAAGAGGTCCTGAGCAAGCATCAGTATGTGTCGAGTTGGGAGTAAGAACGTGTTGCACATTGAATGATCAAGAAAATAAACACCATAGGCATGATTAGTCAAAACTAATAGTGCAATGGTGCACTCCAGTTCAGTTTTTTATTAGTTCAGCATCAAGCTCAGTGCTGCCAATACAACTCAGACTGGGAGACAATTATTTGACTCTGAATTCTGCCTTTGCCTTTTTTTTTAAAATCAGAATAATACAGTATAATCTCTGACCTTCATCAAGTCAGACGTGTACATTTACTCAATTCCAAGTTTGAGGCCACTGACGTGACTCCAGGTGGAAGCGGAATTACTTCAGACAGGAGTCTGTTAGCACGGCGGATTTAACTCTAAATCGCTAAACTCATTATGCACACTAATTAATGAGTTTTCTAAGTGGGCGGTGCTAAAGTCTTTGTTGGCCGTGCTAATGAAAGGACTGTTTAGATCTGCGAATAACACAGAGGGGAGAAACTTTGATCTGAAGAGTAAACAGATCCATCTGCATAATTAGCAGTGAATCTAAATAAAACGCTAAGCTCAGGGGACTCACATGAGAAAACACTGAACGAGAGTGTGGAAAGGACTTTGTTTAATGCTGTTTTATCTCATTGTCCTTGGAGACTAATTGCTCAGGTCTGTCAGTGTGTGTGGAGTTCCCAAATATAATCAGTCCATCGATCATCCGGTCAATCATCAGCTGTCATGTGACGAACTACTGTACTGAAGCACACGGACGCCTGTTTACACTGCTCACACGAGACAGACTGCTGTTTACACATCACGCTAGCACACGTAATATGATGCGAATAACAATGAGACCTGACGTATAGTTGGGCAAGAAACTCAAGGGTACGTGAGACGTGATTATTTGACGTGATTAAAGACACGGTCCTGCTCTGATGAGAATAAAGTCTAAAATCGACATGTGCCAAGCCTAATGTAAGGAAAAGTTGTCTTTGGCAAGTAAAACATGAAAGAATCACTCTCCAGTTTGCTGCATTTTTCTGAGGAACTGCAACACAATACACAGTTTAAACTGAACTGATTGTTACTGATGTAAGTCATCTACTAAAGAAACTGTCTAAAAATTCTGTCTAAATTGTAAGTCAAGTTGCAGTTACCTTCATTGTTTTTCATTCCGTGGCACAAACAGGATTCAGTATCAGCTTTTACGTCAGTGGACTGGACATAAACTCCAAACGGAAATAGGACAAACAGTTCAGATTCTGAAATGTAACCGATTTCTTTGTTGTTTGCTCTTGTGTTCCAGGTGAAATTCTGAGGGGTTTTATTCTTTCATTCCTCTGGCCGGAGACAGCTCAGATGACGAGGGTTTCATGAACGGTAAGACTGAAAACCAAAATCTGTAAATCACAAATGAACAAGGTGATTACTACACCTGGAAGACTAACTAAACAAATAATTATAATTCAGTACTTTCTGATCTCTCCCCAGTCCCGTTTGCGTACTTGTGTTAAATCTGCCGTCAAACCAAGTCCTTGTGTCAGATTGATGGTTGTGTGGCGTAATTGAATATTCCAGTGATTCTGTCCACTGCAAACTGGTTATCTCTGTGAGTTCAAAAGATAAGGCCTATTAAACCTAGTAAACTTGTGCTGTGTTTCTTGGGATTTCCCCATTGCATTTAACCTTTATGTTTATTGGTTAAACCCTGATAGCTGTGGAACAGCGTTAGCAGCAGGAATAAACCCACGACTGCACTGCTGAAGCTATAAAGTGCAGAGCGACGCCGTGTTGGAATATAACGGCCAACTGCTTAACAAGCAAACGACTGATAATAAACTAAATGACCTAATTAAATATTCAAATGCTCTGTACAGTCACTGAAATGCTTTGATTGACTCATTATAACCTACACTTAAAAATTTCAATAAATTACTGCTTTGCAGTAAATACACTTTTTCTGCATTTTAACATCTCACAGATTCACATAAAACACAAATTAAATTCAACAACACATTCATTTACATTAATATTACACTTAAGAGAGATAAAATAATAATATATAGTGGTTTTACTTCCAATTTAGACACTCACCCGCTCACACACAAATATCACTGGTCCCTTGGATTAAAGGAGAAGTTCTCTTCCAGAACAAAGATTCACATATAATGTAGTCACCCCCTTGTCATCCAAGATGTTCATGTATTTCTTTCTTCAGTCGCAAAGAAATTGTTTTTTGAGGAAAACATTTCAGGATTTTTCTCCATATAATGGACTGATATGATGCCCCGAGTTTGAACTTCCAAAATGCAGTTTAAATGCGGCTTCAAACGATCCCAAATGAGGAAGAAGGGTCTTATGTAGTGAAACGATCGATAATTTTGATCGCTTTAAATTGGTGTGTAAGCGGAAATGTCAAACGAACACGTTTGTTGATAAAACTCAGAATAGCCGTTAAACTATTGTCAGAAAAGCACATACATGAACTTCATCCAACACTTAAAACTTCACTTCATATGAATTTTTGTCACAAAGCGCTGAAAAACAGACCGTCCTGAGAGAGAGACACGACCGCAGTGACGTCACTCCACGCAAATTACTGATTAAAAACAAAAATACTTCAAAAATAGATATTGATGAGATATTGTACTCAGAATATATAAGGATTCTGGCCAAAAAAATTAAAAGCAGTGAGTTCTCATGTATATGTGTTGTATTATTGTTGATGCAGGTCTTGTTTTTGGGAGGTGTCATATGCTGTATGCGTTGGATTGTACTGTACTGTAGTATTGTAGCTGATGCGTGTTGTTGTTGTTGTTGTTTGGTTGTTGGGTAGCAGGAAACACTCACTGTAGACATGAATCAGACAGATGACAATGAAATAAATGGAGAAACTGACAGATAAATGACTACAGAGATGAAACAAAGAGCTTCTAGATTCGACAGACAGATGTGTGTGTGTGTGTGTGCTGAGTAACCCGTCTGTCTGTCTGTCCGTCAGGTGCGTTCTGGCTCGGAGCGTGTTGTGAGTCTCGGTTCAGGGATCCAGATGGAACCTGCGTGATCCTGTGGGCAGCAGCGAGTGTAAGTCCAGTGAACAAACACCAAACGCACCGGTTCACTCAAACACACAGAGTCAAAACATAAAGCATTATTCACTTACTGTACATCTATAATCAACATCAGTGTTTCTCATAAAGTTTTGGTGGAAATGTCTCTGACTTAAACCTTAAGAGAGTAAGAGAAGAGTCATTTCTGAGGTTTGAGAGTCAGTTTGATGCTCCTCAGCTGTCATGATGCTGTTTACAAGTGCAAACCTGCTCATACAGGCCTCCATACTGAACACACACACACACACACGTCTGATAGGTCTTAATGGCACCATTAGACCTGATCATAATTAAACTAATGACCTGTTTTAATTCACCTCCAGTGTCAGACAGAGACAGATTCAGTGTGTTATTATATTTTTTATCCACCATAATCATTTTGAATAACAGCTGTTGTTTTAAGCTTTCATGCCTTTATATATTTATTTGATGTGTCCTACTAAAAGCAGTCAGGTCTCCATGATTACCAATAAATGGACGTCCTTTAAGGTCACGGTGCTAATGTTAGCATAGCATTGAGCGTGTTTTACAAATTTATCATTCAACTCACCATACGCACGTCAATCACAGTCTTATTTTAGTAGTATTTATGTGCTTTTGTAGTATTTAGCAATATTTTGAATTTGTTTTCACTATAAATGTTTATTTTTTTTAGTAATGTTATTTACTTTTGTCTTTTTTTATTAGTTCTTTTTTAATTCTATATAGCTTTAATTTCTTAGTTTTTGTAATTTTAGTACTTCACTTTATTATGATTATTATTATTATTTTATTTGTATTTTTTATGTCAGTATTTATGTCTATAACTTATAACAATAGATTTATTTTTGGATTATTCTCAAATCTTCTCTTAACTTATTAAATATCTAAACACAAATAGTGTATGTGAACATCCTTGCAGGATTTTTATATTTATATTATATAGGATTTTAAATATTTACATTTATATATAAATTTTAAGTGCAGTGGGAAAATCAGTGTTATTCCTCTGAACTTTGACCTTGAAAATACTCTTCCGTGACTCTGAGTCTAGTTTTCAAAAACTAGAATTAAACACACTCCTTGTGCTACTGTATCTGAATTCTTGGAGACGTTTGCTATAACTAACTAACC
The DNA here is from genome assembly GCA_019740295.1 of Labeo calbasu. Lineage (NCBI taxonomy): Eukaryota > Metazoa > Chordata > Actinopteri > Cypriniformes > Cyprinidae > Labeo > Labeo calbasu. The sequence continues at coordinate 8,915 of JAHKKF010516419.1, read as the reverse complement.
AACTTTATTTATTTACATTTTTAAATGTGGTTTATCTAGGGCTCTTATTGCTTCACTCTGTTCTACTTTAAAAGGATGATATTTAAAAAAAAAAATGTAAATCTTTAATTATTAAAGACTATTTAGTTCTAAAAAATTCTCAGTAAAATATGACGTGCTTAGCAATTTTAAACTAAAGAAAGCATGCTATTGTATGCTCGGTTCATGTTAAGACATTCATTGGCTGTTAGTTTTTTAATTATGACTGCTGACAAAATGACAATAACAGATGCAGTCACATACAGACGGAAAAACAAGGTTTCTGGTGAAAATGAATAGGAATCTTGAAGTGTTAAAGTGTTCATCCTTAAAAGCAGCTGAAGATTTGATTGTGAATTGATGCACGTTTGTGTTTTTGAGTCTGATACTGAGCACAAACATGCAGATGTTCTCCACATCCCGAGTTTATTTCAGTCTTCTGTTTGTTTCTCTTTTAATGCGCTCTGTTTCTGTAGCTGCATCTGACATTAAACTTTTACTTTCTTTCTTTATTTAAAATGTTTCTCTGAAGCGTATGTCACATCTGAAGACACAGAGGCTTAGATCACACACACACACACACACACACACAAGACACTTGTGTTTTATATTCAGCTTATGATATTTGATCTGCCATGACTTTAAACCCCAGCGCTAGCCTTTCACATTAAATACAGTATAAAGTTATTAATAATATTATATAGAGCTAATGATCTCTGCTGTGTCATAGCCTAACCTTCATCATCTTTCTGCATTTCTATATTTTCATTACGAGTGCATATTACATTCGTTTTGATACGACCTCAACATGAAGCTGATACTCATGTGATGAAGCGTGTTGTTGTAGTTCAGCTGTCATCCTGAGCTCCACCAGCAGATGTCAGTGTAACACCACTCAACACTCACACTGTTCCTGTGCTGATGTGCTCTTGTATGTCAGGAGGATCCACACCAGCTATCTGATTTTCAGAAATTAGCAGTTTAGTTTACACAGAATAACAACATTCAATCCTGAGATGAAAACTGGAATCTGCTCATAAACATCACGATGTGACAATAGTCTGTCGTAACATACTACGTTTTGTCTGCTGTTTCAGTCTACGAAGTAAGCAAGTGATCCATTCTGAACATCCTGTTTGGACCCGCGTGCTTCACCTTCCCTTTCCAGATCAATGAACCACAAAGCAAATATGTTCCATGTTACCAGTAACGGGGTGTCACAAATCACTTTGTTAGAAGTTATATTTAGCATAATATAGTCATAGTATAGCACATATGGACTGCAGTTACGCAGGAGTCTTAGTTTGATGTCCACCATATAGAACGGAGCAGCTTGAACATCCAGAAAGTCCTGCAGGTGAGTAAATGCTGACAGACTTGTACATTTTGGGCGAATGATTCGTTTAAGCAGCGTTTGTGCATTATATTCTGCAGTGCCGTGCGTCCCCAGCAGGTGGCAGTATGATCACGCTGACGGTCGCTCGCTCTGACTGGATTTGTCCAGCGTCTCGCTGCCTTTATCTGCCGTGTGTCGTTTAATTTCTCATTCCTGGACGGGGATTTGAGAAAGCCAGTCCCTTTCCAGTCGTCATCCTCGCTTCTGTAAACCGCGCGTGTGTGTTTGTGTGCCGTTGCTGTGCCATCTGTGACTGTCAGTCCTTTCCTAACGTTCTCCAAATTCAGTCTCTCCTCCTCTTCATGAAGCCGCCTGTCTCTCTCTCACTGTCTGCTGAACGCGTTTCTCTCTTTTATCGTTGTTTTGGACTCCGTTTTGTTGTGGGGTTGTATATTGTCTGATCATTGTCTCTGATGCAATCGCATGCAAACGTTGCTCCTGTGGTGTAGATGTGTGTTTCTGCTCGTCTCATTGGGTTCGAGGTTCTAGTGTGCTGTTTATCTACACACACACACACACACACACACACACACACACACACACACACGTGTATGTTCTGCGGTAGGTTTGGGGCTGAAGTCGTTCCACGAACGATAACGACAACTAGGTTTTTCTAAAGAAAACATGCAAGGTGTTTTCTTCCTGTCTGGTGTGGAAAGAGGCTCCGTGATGTGCTGATGTTTCGTTCTTGTTCAAATTACTATGAGCAATAATAATACTGATGCTTGACTTCGTAAACACCTCAAAAATGAATAATAATATGTAATTATCCTTGGCTTTTTGGCACCGACCGGCTCTGAACATGAATACATGTAATGATGACACACAGACGCACACACGTGGGCTTCATCGTCCTGTGTGTGTTTGTCAGTATCAGACGGGAGAATCAGTCTCTCATTGTGGCATCAGAATAGAGTTGATTAGGTGCCACTCTCAGGAGAGAGGAGCATTATGGGATACAAACAGCAGAGAAACCAGGGTACAAATCACACACACACACACAATTGCTACCGTGTCCAAATCAGGACATAACATGGATTTCTATTGATCTCGTATAAAGCTAATTATAATGACTACAGACTGGCCCAAACAAACCACACTAATGTGCTTTAAGAAATATACAAGCCAGAGGAAGAATACAAGCCTCGCATTTGTGCTTTTATACCCTCTGGCACTATTGCCTTTTTCATTTTCATTGTAAGTTTATTACTGTAAACTTGTTTTCTGTTCTTTTTTACAAAATGTGAAACAAGTCAACATTATTTTCTGTGCTAATCTAAAGCATACCACAGATGCTGTAGAGCTATTTTTAACATATATATATATATATATATATATATATATATATATATATATATATATGCTGGATTTGACACAGAATAAAGATAGGATAGATAGATAGACGGATAGATAGACGGATGGATGGGTGAGTGGGGTATATATACATGCTCTGAGTTCACCGGCACTCTGTTCTCTGCGGTGTAAGTGCTCGTGAGCATCATTCTCTCTCTCTGTCGCCGTGGTGATAACAGCACCAAGCGTCCCTTCACAGTTCGTAAACCTTCACCTTCAGCAGCTGACCTTTCCATAAATCCTGTGCTGTGCTCCAAACGCATGCAAATAACACAAGGCCTGTGTTTTTCTCAGTGACATTTTTATGGTGATCGGTTCATTCGTCCGGCATCAATGTGCTGAGACAGAGATTCTAATGGATTCTAATGGATTTCTGGAGCAGAACAGAGTCGACCGGGCCCCTGCGCCAACAACAGATCAGGAGAGAGAAAGAACAGGCATTTTCCTGCCTGCTGAGCACAATTAAAATTAGAAGGTAGAGATAGATAGATAGATAGATAGATGGATAGGTGGCATTTTAATTTGCACCCTGTATGTACTCAGAAGAGTTGTGGATTCAGGACTAATGACAGCAAGTCAAAGATTCCGTTATTCATGAACACATAGGTTGAGTTGTACAGTCTTAGGGCAGCAGGCACAAGTGACCTTCCGTGGTGCTCCCTGCTGTGAGGTTGCTGCTGCAGAACGTCCTCATCATTCCAACTAGCACGTCATTGGCGGGGTGGGTCATGTTGTCCATAATGATCAGCAATTTAGACATCATTCCAGATCTAACCCAACGGAACCTGTTATTTTGATGAGGTCCTACTTTATTTGCCGTTTCCCAGATTTCTACAGCAGAAAACTAGATGACTGATGACGTCATCTTAGTACAAAGATTGAAGAACCTTGGCCTTCTCAAGGAGTCAGGTCTGGTCTTTCTTGGTAATTACCTTGGACCCATCTTACCTTGAGGACTTCTCTATCTTAAGTTTATCTGTGTTACAGAGCACATTGGGCAGCAAGCAGATTCCACTGATTGCAATTGGCTGCATGGGATTCAACTTCTTTCCATTTAACACCAGCTCACTTTAAATCCTCTTTAAATGTACTTCACCAGGTCTTTGTTGGCCTTCCTTGCCTTCGACGTCCATTGGGCGGCATCCATGTCGGTGCAGTTTTTGCTAGGGGTTGTTCTGATTGTCGCAGGATGTGACCTGTCAGTTTGATACGGCACTCAGACACAGTGAAGGAACGTCTGCTGGTTTTAGCCCTGTGCAGAATCTCTTCATTAGTAACATGGTCATGGTAGGTGACACAGAGAATGCATCTGAGACACTGCCGGTGGAATACGTCCAACTTGCGGCGAGTGCGCACTGTGTTTTCCCAGGTCTCTCCTTGAGAACTTAGCTTGTTGAAAAGTGTTCAGTACACATGACTGATGATTAGCAGTGCTGGTCTTTCCAACTGGGTCTGCAAGTGGTCAAGTGCAAGAAGAGGTCTGAAGCACATGGAGGATAGAACTGTTGCCTGAGGAGCCCATATGTTGCTCACCACACAGTGTTCTGCCCAAGAGGTAGTCGCTGACCCAAGCTATGATTGAGGCATCCACCTGCATTACTTCCAGTTTCTAACCTAGTAATGCAGGGTAACAAAAGCATGTGATCCTCACAAAGCTGCCAGACCATGTGGGAAAACCTAGAGTAGCCTGTTCCAGGTCTGCTTTGGGACTGTGCCAATGTGTTCACGTTGTTCTTTTCTTTGCATAGGTTAGGTCTTTGCATCATCATGTGTGCATTCATTTTTCCTACAGTTCAAGTCATAGAGAATTGGTTTGTCTAAATATGGTCTCAGCCTCAGAGGTCACACCCACAGACCGTTGGTTGAACGTCTGATGCATAAGGCACACAAACTTAGAAACACTTCAGGAGTTTCAAAGTCCTCATCTAATTGGTTGGATTATTCAGGATTTCCAGGAGACGTGTGTGTTGTGTTCTGTAACATTCTGGAAACAAAGATGCCGTGATGCCAATGGAAGAAGAAAGCCATTGTGTTTACAACTGCGGCAATAAGCGCTTATTAGGATCAACTAAACGCTGGATTTTCAAAAGTATGCAAAATATGCAAAGTTTGCAATGTAGAGTCTTTAAAATACGTCCAAGAGTTTTACACACTGGTCTGTTATTCTGGGGGCATTTCCACGGCACAAGACAAAACATGATTAGTTGCTTTACCTGTCAGTCATATGGCCTCCTGGCCGGTCCTTAGCCATTCAAAACAGCCAAGGTTCCCAGACATTTTGCCATCAACCTGAAGGTCTGGCTATGCTAGACTAGTCTAAATTAGGTAAGTCAGGGCTGGGCGACTCTGGCCCTCGAGGTCCACTGTCCTGCAGAGTTTAGCTCCAATTTGATCAAACACACCTGCAAAAAATCTAATCAAAGTCTTTAGGATTGAAATTGCAGGCAGGTGTGTTTGATTAGAGTTTGAGCTCACCCTGGTGTAAATGTTAAAACCAGTGTTTTTCATTATGGTCGAAGCACTTCATACTTGACAACATGCAGCCCTGGTCTTCACAATATGGGAGGTTAGTGAGACTGATTTGTAGTCACCTGTAGACTCTCTTTAATACTGGAACCAGATAAAACTTTGCAGAGCAGAGGGTCTCAGGTTGAATGTACGAGGAGCTCTCGAGAATCTGGGGCAGATGTCATCAGGTGATATAACCGTACCCTGACAAAGCCTCCTCCCTCTTAACCTGGTCAGCAGGGATGGTTATCTCGGCCTCAGAGGAATAAGCATGGCACGGCACCAAGAGCCTATAATAAGAGGCAAGAGCCCGCTTCAAGGTGAAGTGAGTGGGGATAAGTGCTTAACCCTGCATCAAACATGTTCAGATAATGATTTAACACATTGGCCATCCGCAGGTATCCCTGCATATCTCACATGTGTTTAAAGCCATTGACCTTTCTCACAGTGCTCCAAACAGTTGTCCTGTACATTCCTCAGAAACAAGGTCCATGCCTTACCCTGTCCCCAGCTCCTTGTGACAGTTGTAATGCCTTAGGTCACTGGTGATCCAGGGTTTGTTGTTGGGGAAGCCACGTACATTGCTTAATTGGTTGGCCTGGTGCTGTCAAAACAAAAGTTGTCAGCGACACCAGTCCACCAAACTGTCAGCATCATCCCCATGTGGCTCGCACAGCACATCGCAGTCATGTCCAGGGAAATGTCCAGATCCCCAGCAGATCCACACCTGCAACTCCAGGTCTATCTGTCACACGTTGAGTATAGGCTTGCAGATTGACGTAAACTGGACAAAGCAGAGCAAAAAAAAAACTTACATTGGTAAAAGCAGCTTGCTTGTGGCATGCTAGTAGCTGTGGTTGGCTGTGTAACATCACTAGGTGCATCCTGCTCTAAGTGGAAAGTAAACACCTCAAAGACTTTTTGTCTTCGTGCACCATTTGAAAGCTGCTGATAGTAGCATTAGTATCTAGGATATGTTCCTGCAGGCTTGTCTCAGTGAAACACGTGATACTGCGCTCTCTGTACTGGCTAACCAGCACTCCCAGCTTGTCGATCTTTGCCCTCCATGGTAAATCATTGCAATCTTGCTATTTCTTTTTTCCATTCCTCCAGGACTGATGGCCTCTCACCGGTGAGTCAGACAGAGTAGCAATCAGCCGGTCACGTGCGTAAACAATATTCTTGCGATCCTCAGAGTAGATGCTCGAAAGAGTAAACAGCTAACAAACCATATGTAATTACAAAAGCACACCACTGCAGTAGCAGATCATTCCTGTTATCGAAATGCCAAAACCACCCCCCACCCCCCATTCCCCATATGTCCATTAATGAAGATTTAATGTTGAATTAAAAGCATCAGAGTACTGAAACCTCGTGAACACTGAGTATAAGTGACACTGAGGCTATAAAACAGAAGTTTTATAGAGTCTGACCAGTCTGTGTCATGTTCGGTTTTGCTTTGAAGTGACTTTACACCAGATGTGAGCTTTAGATCAGAACTCTATGCCAGTGGTTGGCACTGAGTTTTGGTAAATGCATTAAACTTAATAGAGGCCCATTTAGATGAGCCTTTTTAGAGGTTTGTTCCAGACTGAGTTTGTTAAACTGGCCTGTGTAAGAGTGCACGCATTTACCCGTAATACCCTGCGTTCAGCAGAACTATTTATCAGTGCCTGGTGCAGATGGCCCGACCCCAAACACATGGATGAAAGTCATTTAGGAGAATATTATACCTGCCCAAAAGCCAGATACGCTCGTCTGTTCGTGCACGCTGTCACTCTTCCTCGTGGATATATTTATCTTGTTATTTTCGAGGAAGTCTAATATGTTTCGCAGCTTCAAGGGAAATGTAATATTCCATGTTTTCATTAATAACTCAGAACTGGCAACATTAAATGAGCTATTTTCTGTTCTTTTATTCCATTAGCCGTAAACAGATAAATGAATAAAGACGGCGATATAAATTTGTTTTGATAGTCTTCGGGCATGAGAAAGTTGACCCGTAGTGTGACGCACTATACTCCATCTACAGCCGCTTCCAACAACATCTGGCGGATTCTTTCGTCGTTATTACACACGATCTTTTTACAACCTCATATTATTGTAATATTTGTACTTTGTCATTTGTCACACTGCAAAACCACTCGAAAAGAACTAGCGAGGAGAAAATAAAAGAAACAATGACGGTATCATTTGATAAATTATTGCTGCCACGATCCATAAAAAAAGAGTTTTTGATGAAATTCAGTTTCCATTGGCAGTAAAGCACAATGTTAACTGTAGCACACAAACAGTGCTGAGCTGTGTTAATAAGGCACACTTTTATAATAATTTCACACAGAAAGCAGACGTGTTTGCGCTAAACATAATGAACTTAAATACACTGTTATTTACCGGTTATTTCGGATTGTAGATGATCAGTGAATGCGACGCAGGGGGTTTTTTTAGCGCTGAAATGCTTTAGCAAATGCGTAACGCATCCAGTCAGCCGTGTGTGTTTTGTATGGTTGTTTTGACCTGTTGTTTTGTGCCTGTGCGTCGTACTCTCAGATGTACAAACTGCAGAATGAACCTTCGGAGAAGGTGTGCGATTGTATGTGTGTTTCTGTTGTGTCACGTTATCTCCTGCTTGCTGAGTGTCGACCTCTGATCTCTCCGCTCTGCCAGCTCATTACCCACAATGCCGGGCAGCTTTTCCAAAACAATCCCGCTTCAGTCGCAGCGGCTCTCTGGAGTCTATCAAATAAGCGTCAGAGCCTGCTGTAGAGCAACAGACCACAGACAGACAGATGGCTTTTAATATTTCGTTAAACCATTATTTACACAATACAAAAGTACTCTGTTCACTTCGTACAAACTAATCCATCAACTTCAACAGAACATAACAGTCCCTAATACGCCCACATTTTCTTTCATCTCCCACATTCTTCATAGAATTGTAAAACATAAAACGAAATTGTGAAACCCGCAACCAGGTTAACCCTCAATGATGCAAGAAACTGGACATCTGCTGAAGGATGCCTTCTGACGGTTTTTACTTTAGTGGAAAATTAGCTATCATTTCTAGGATTTCCCCAAAAAAACTCACCTTCAGCGACACCATAAACACTTTAATCATGCAATAAAGCCATGAGAGGAGCCCAACATCTCGAGATCATTCCAGGAACGCTGCTCTCCAGGTCTAATGGCATCAAAGCAAGCATTGCCGGTGTCTGATGTGTCTAATTACGGGGATGTTATTACTAATGGATCTGCCAGGTGCACAGCAGCAGTGATCCATATGTATGACCTGCTCTCGCCACTCTTTTAAAACCTATTCATAGCGAAGACGCAGCCTTCGGTTCTTCGTTTCTCTTTCGAGTGTCTTTTATTGGCGGAAGGGTCACGGCTGACACTGACGACACACACCGTTCAACGCCTCCATTAGCTTATGTAAGAACACTTCTAATGCTGTACAGTACGGAGACATGAGGAAAAATAAAACAAAGTCAACATGAAATCATAATGGACCATATTTACATATTTCCATTTAATATCTGGATTCACTGTTTGTTTTATCCATTCAATATGAATACATTCGGTATAACTACAGTCTGTAAAGTGAAAATAATAATATAATAATATAAAAAATAATAATAAT